>ML787049.1:139635-207201 GCA_009831015.1 Picea engelmannii
TGTTTACAGACAGAATGTAAATAAACTAGCTAGGGCGCTGGTAGCTTATCTCTGAGAAGAGATGTGGCTGCTACTCGCATCCGTGAGAAGATGATTACAATGAGGCTCTGGAGGCCTTTTTACAATAGACGAGAATGCCAAAAATCATAGACATCCAAAAACCTAACCCTAGGAGATGAAGCGCCAAAAGTCATGTGGGCCCCGTTTGGGTAAGTTAGTACATCAACTTCTCGGGGTCGTAACTTTTGCATACGAACTCCGTTTTAGGCGTGTGATAGCTCGTTGGAAAGGTATCGTCGAGGAGATTCATTTTGGGGGCTCAATCATGCCTTCGGCTATAATTGAGCACCTCGATCTCAAAAAACCTTCATTTAGGCCCTCAACATGGCCCCGTGAGTTAAACCTGCTAAAAATAGTAAATTGCCAAAATTGCCAGAAAACTAATTTGAGCCAGTCGGAAAAAGTGGGTGGCCACCAATATCCACTTGGATCAAATTTCCACAATTATATATATTTATATATATAATTTTAACTTTTTTATTTTGTTTTTCCATTTTGCATTTCGCTCTTTTAAAATATATCTTGAAAAATATGATGTATCTTATATATTTTATATGGTTCTTTTAGGAAAAATATGATGTATCTTATATATTTTATATGGTTCTTTTAGAATATATATTGGAATTTTTTTAAGTGATATTTTATTTGATGAGAAGTTAAAAAATAAATAAATTATAATTATGTTAATATTTTAGATGTTGAGTTTATTTTGTTTTTTTCTAAGTAATTTTAAATAATTAATTGTATTTGATTTAATTATGTTTTTGTTATAGTAAAATAAATAATTAATGGTTTTGGAGTGTAATTTAAAATTAACTTTTATTGGTTAAAAAATTAGTCGTCTTTTTTATATATAAGAGGAAATGGTCAATTGGGTTTAGCGGGAGTGGTTTATGTTGAGAGGTGTTTCCCCTCACCCAGGTTCAATTCCCGCAAGTGACATGTTGAGCTCTAAATGAGCAAGCTATCAAAAAATCCTCGGCTTTCTACAGTGTTATATTATCTTCATTGGTTATTAGCTATGGTATATGTTCTCACGTTTCTCTTACTTTTGTATCATCTTGTTACTCTTACATTGTATTGTTTGGCCGCCTCTTTAATTTTTGAAAACTCTTCCACACTAGTCCCATTCTCTTTATATATCCTTTTTATTGTGTTTTCATGCCCTATCACTTTAGTTTGTTTATAAAAAAAATGAAGTATTCATGTCTCTATATTTCAACCATAGACTTCGCAATTTTAATTGCCAATATTCTTCGTCATTTCTGTGTGTCATTTAGAGTTTTTGAAAAATATATCTCTCTTCTTGCATCATTTTCTCCATGACCTCTTCATTTCCAAATGTTATTTGAATCTCTTCTAATTATATTTTATATTTCAGCCTTTCCTGACCCAAATCACATATGCAAATTTTTCCCATTGCTTCAAAACCTGATTAATTGCTTTCAACATGGACTCCCAAATAAAATTTGGAGAGCCTAAAACATGTTGCCTCCAAGTCTCCAAGACCAAAAACAAAACATCTACATTTTGTAGCCAAAGGGGGTTAAATATGAAGGGGATAGGACAAAAAAAAATTGGATGATCAAAGGCTAAAACAATAGGCTTGTGATCAGATAAAGAAGAAGATACAATTTTAGAGGATATCCTAAAGTCGTTGAGAAAGATATCACTATGAATAAGAAATATATCCAAGCGTGTGGCTATATGGATAGGACCAAACCTCTTGTTAATCCAAGTGTACTCACCTTTTACAGGTTTTATATCAACAAGATCCATGTAATACCCCTAATTGGAACCCTAATTGTAAATGAAAATGTAAATGTACATATAGGCTGGTGAGCCGTTGGCACCAAGTTTTGGTTCATTTTTGCGCGCACCTGAGTAAGTGTGCAAGGTTACCTTGAAGTGCGCATCGAATCCATTTATATGTATGTATGTATGTATGTATGTATGTGTATTTGAGGTAGGAGATCCTGTGTGGTTATTGGGCTGGTGATATGGGATGCAAAAAGGCTAGTGCACCTATCCTTTTAAAATGTAATAACACTCAAATTATTAATAAAATCACATCGTTGCATGCAGACCAGTCAGAAGAAAAGAGATGGGGGGTAAAACTCCACTGAAAGGGGAAAAATGGGGGTTTGAGTCCAAGGGAATATTTTATTAATATTTCCAAAAAGTATATTTTATCGATATTAATTTATCCTAAGTTCCCGAGGGATGGAAACGAGTCACCAAGTGGCTAAAGCTAATTCTGAAGTTGATAAGTGTCTAGTTATGACCATGCAAATATATGACTGAACCTTAGTGTATTTTGGGGGATTCACTCATTTTTCCTTAGGGTTTGGACCATCTAAATGGGGGAAATGACTATTACCTTATATGTAGAGAAAACATTGGAAAGTATTTTCCATCTAGTAACCAGAGACTTTGTTGTCGAAGAGGCAAGTTGTCAGGCCCATGAGCATTCTCTCTAGGTGAGATATTTGATGTCGAAGAGGTGGGTTGTCAAGCCCATGAGCATTCTATCCAGGTGAGATGATTTTTTCCAAAGAGGTGGGTTGTCAAGCCCATGAGAATTCTCTCCATGTGAGAGATCAACTGCCGAAGAGGCGAGTTTTCAGGCCCATGAGCATTCTCTCCAAATGAGATATTTGCTAGGAATTGTTCCTTGGTGTGTTGGGCATTAGTTATAGGGCTCTAAGACTTCATGCCCAACCTATTATGGAATCCCTAGAAGAGAAGTGAGGAAATCGATGGACTTTTGAGCAAAGAAGGGGAACACTTCCTTGGGTGGGACAGGCATGTGAGGAATGAGAGACTATAGGATAGTTGCAGCAGTTGAACACCTTGGAATGAGCATTTATATTGATTATCAAACCTTATCCTGACATTAGGAATCATTTTTCCCTAGTGGATTTTAAGCCCTATCTTGGTGGTGACCTGTTGTTGAAAGTATATGAGCAACATAATCTATGGCTAGGAGGAACATCTAAGCTCTGCATGCAGTTAGTGACTCTTTATAAAAAGATAAGTGTCATTTATGTTCTTGTCTAATTTGTTGTGTGCTTAATTATCTATGTCTAATATGGGTTTATATTTTGTATGACGTTGCATATAATTAATTGTTGTTATTTTGCATGATGTTGTTTGTACATTTAAGCATGATGTTGTATTCAGTAATTATTGCCGCACATGCATAGTATGATAGTTATTAAGTATTCATGTTATTCAAATTTTTCATGCGTGAAGAAATAATCCGTGCGTGTAAGAGGCTAGAATCATTGTACGCACGGAAAATCAGATCTACACGCATAAGGAGAATTGGATCTGTGTGTGGCACCATAATGGTTGCATACGCAGTAGTATTGATGTGTTCAGACTGGTTATATGCATAGTAATTCTTGTGTGCACTGAATGATTATGTGCGTAGTTTTATTATGTGTTAATTCTGCAATTATAACTGGTGTTGGAATATGAATGCTTGTGTGGCATGATCCAGCTTGGGATCGTGTGCGTTACCTCACGTGCTTCTATACAAATCAACATTATAGTGTAGAATTTTTGCACTAGATTTTTGGAGTGGCATTGCTCAGCGGTAAGCTAGGAACGTTATAGAATGGTATCATATCATTTTGTTAGGGTTGGTAACCGAGGACATTACAAAATGGTATCATATCTCTAGTTTCAACATTGAGCCTGCATGGGACGAATATCTACTTCAGGAAGATTCAAACTGGTAAGTGGCCAAATTTAGAATAACAATGCGGCCATGGTGTGCATAAAACAAGAATGTGCAAGTGTGCACACTAAATTTTGACATTGCGGGTTGTGGCGCTGGAAATGCACAAAAAACAATGGTGCACAAGTGTGCACACTAAAAATTTGGGGTTGCACCAAGAAAAATTGGTGGTGCATGTGTAATATTGATAAGTAGTGTATATGTTAAATATTGACATTGGGCATTGGTTCATGTTGAATATCAGTCGGCGCAAAGGCTTTAGAAAGAAGAAAGAAAGAGTAAAAGGGTATTTGGGTGAATTCCAAATGACCATAATTTACTGTGCAAGACTTGGAATTGTGCAAGGGAGCAATCGATGGAAAACTTTTGGACATAGGAGTCCAATTATTCACCCAGAAATTTTGAATTGGGATGTTAAAATCATCCAAGAAATCAAAAAAAATGATTATGACAAAATGGTGCATATTTTTCATGAAGTTGTTGCATGAATTCGTTTAACAAATCTTATTGCATACATATTTTGCAGAATTAACAACGATGATATCAAGATGGAATCGGCGCAGAGAGTCAAAAGCATGGAAGATGCATGGAGAAATTACAGCCATGATGACAAATTTGAGGGTTTTTATATCGGTATGGGTATTGACAGTACATAATCCAATGAGCATAAAGAAGGCAAGGAGGAGTGCATAAACTTGGTAGAAACCATAAAGGGACTGAAAAAAGGTGTCCAAATCTATAAAGTTTATAATAAGATGCTTATGAAAGCCAAGGAGCAAAAATATGGATTCAATATCAAGTTGATGTAGAGCTTGGACATAAGAGAAAAGATAATGGATAAGGATACAAAGTCAAGCAAGTCAAGAATTCGTGGGTCTCATGATGAGAGAAGAAAAACAAGAAGTGTTGATAGGAATCACCATCACTTACCAAAGCATTCATTTATGAAAGCACACAGTATCTCAAGTCCATCTCCTTTCAAAAAGAATAAGAGAAGAACTGTGGTGGATGCGCTATGGGGAGAAATGAATAAGATCAAGCCTCCTACCTTTGATGGTGAGCACAAGAATGATGAATATGCAAAGACCTAGTTGTTGGGCATGAGAAAGTACTTCCAACTGCATAATTACTTTGCATAGGAAGAAGGGAGAATTGTCATCTATCAACTAAAGGGAAAAGCATCAATGTGGTGGGATCAGTTCATGCAAGTGCAACACATTGATGAGAAGAAGGTTACTTGGAGAGAGTTTAAAAGGTATTGTCAAAATAAATACTTAACCAAGTGATACTATGACAAGAAAATGAAGGATTTATTTGAACTCAAGATTGGTAGTATGACAATAGATGAGTATGAAAGAAGATTCTTAGAGATGTTGAAATATGTTGCATTGATCAAGGATGAAAAAGTTAATATTCAGATGTACCTGAGTGGGCTGCCATCATTTATTAGTGACAAGATACAATATGATGACCCCAAGACATTGGAGGAAACCATAAGCTGAGCTAAAAGTATATATGATCAACAAAGGGGAAGACTAACTTTCCAAAAGTCTTGGGAAGACAAGAATAAAAGAAAGATGGAACAAAGGAAGAAGGGGACTAAGACACCATTTTTCAGAAATACTTCTCAAGGACAACCAACTCCCAAGGAGCCTAGAATGACAGAGGCAATGAGGAAAAGACCAAGGCAACCACCTATTCAATGTTGGGGTTGTGGGGGAGACCACATATATAGAGATTTCCCTCACAAAGGTGAAAAAGTGAGGTTTGTTCATAATGCACAGCAAGCTGTGACAATTGAAGACATGGGTAGAAATGTACCAAGGATCTATGCAGCCCTGGATAACAAGAAAGTTAAGTGCCAGTCGCACATGATTGAAGTGGAAGGTAAGATTAATTACCAACCCATTGTTATTTCAATTGATTCAGGAGCTAGTAATAGTTATAAAGATCCTAAGATGGTGGAAAGATTTTGATTTCCAAAAATCAAGCTTGGAAAACCTTGGTTGGTACCACTAGCTATAGAAGCAAAAAGGAAAATTAATGAGATGGTTAAGGCATGTCCAATGGACATGAATGGGATAAGTGAAAAATATGATTTTAATATCATACCTTTGGGCTCTTATGATTGTGCCATTGGTATGGATTGGTTGGACTAGCATCATGTCATTCTAGACTGTTACAATAAGGCATTTACTTGCTTGGATGAGGAAGGAAATTTAAGACTAGGGATGTTACACTATGTGTGTGAGGGAACATGGAATTCTTGAGTGTATACTTTTTCATCAGTTTGAGTGTAAGGTTCATGCACACATGGTGGTATCCCAAAGAATTGGTATATTCAAGGATCAAATAGTGGTTGAGTGATAAGGAGATCGCGCCCTAGTGATTAATTTGATTTGGAGGCATAATGCTCTAAATGAATCTTTATGATAATTAGACCCTCTATTGTTTGGACATGATTCTATGAGATACCAAAGGATTTGAGGTTTATCCCATTACACTATGGATGAAATACAAGTTATTTATTACAAATATTGAATCAACATCACTAGAAAGTATGAAAACCCTAGGTGGAGTGCATTTAGAAGCGATAGATTTAGAATGGTCTTACACTTACCCAAAGTAAGGAACCCTTGCTAATGACTTATAATCCTTCTTATATTATAGGAGTAATTGGGGATGGTAACTTCCAATTTGTGAACTCAAAGTATGAGTAAGAGGACTAGTCAGGGTCATGCTCCCCATAATGATTATTAGAGACATGAGGATTTGGATTGAGAAGTGTATACTTTGAAGAGTCGATTTAATGAAAAGTCCTTCTACCTACGATAAATCAAGGGCATGTTAGATTCTTTGGGATCCAAGATAGAGAATCAGGGTAAAATACCATGAAATTAAGAAGAAGCTATTCATAAAGAATCCTTTAAGAGTCAAAAATAGGGTTATGAACTAAGAAAATAGAAGGATCCCACTTCCAATAGGATCATCAAGAGAGGTAACAAGTCCAAGTCATGGTTGTTGAATATTGAGAGGAACATAATGCTATATGAACTCAACCCTTTGGAAAATACTATGCTTACCAACTATCAGTTCACCAATAATGCAAATATGTGGTGGAACCATCTCAAGAAAAAGGAAAAAGTGGATGAAGAGCACTCACATTGGGATTAGTCCTAGGCTCATTTTGAGGAAAAGTACCTTAGAGAGATGTATTACTAAAAGAAAATAGATGTGTGTTTATCACTCAAGTAGTGAAATATGATAAAAGAAGAGTATGGATGCAATTTTGTAGAACTAGATAAGTATGACATTGGACTCAATGAAAATACCCAAGTTGGGAGGTTCATTGGAGGGCTTGGAGACCATGTTAGGGTCCATAAGGTTAAGGCCCTAACCCTCATTCATCATTAGTATATTAGTTATGGTTAGGTCAGCATGCTCACTTTATCTCCTATTTATAATAAAGTATATTCATTTGTATAGGAATATTTTCGTGTGCATTGGATATATTGTAAAGGGAGGTTTCCACCTCAAAGTGGATTTTTATTCATTGACTCTTTATCATTCTCAAGGCATCGAGTTAATTCTTATTTATATTATGGAGAGGGCATTTGCTTACCACATTTCCCTTCCCCTTTTTTGTAATTTATTTCAAAGTCAAACCCTTGCATTTTTTCTTCCCATTTTTGTTGCTCTTCTAACGATAATATTTGCTCCAAAACTTGATTTAAGCTATCATGGTTTATCTTGAATCTGAAATGCCTCCCAATGAGATATTGTCACCATTTTTTTGTTGTGTGTAAAATTGTTACCATTTCTTTCATATGTAGATTCCACTAAGTCTTTTCTCTTGAATTGTTTACTTTAATGGTCTCCCTTCTTGCATCAATACTACTCCAACTCCTTGTCCTGATGCATCACATTTGACTATGAATGTTTTACCAAATTAGGCATTTCCAATACTGGAGTATAAGACATAGCATCCTTTAAGAGTGAGAATGTCAAGGTAGCATCTTCATTCCATACAAATGAATTTTTTTTCAAGAGAGATGTGAGTGGGCATTCAATGTGTGCATAAGTCTTAACAATTTTTTGATAATACCCTGTACGACCCAAAAATCCTCTAAGAGTTTTATTGTTCTTAGGAATAGGCCATTTTATGATAGCTTGAATCTTTTGAGGGTCCACCTAGACCGCTTCTTGTGAAACAATATGACCCAGATACTCTACCTCTTGTTTCTCAAAAGAACATTTGGACCTCTTTACATAAAATTGATCATTCTCAAAAATTTGTAATACTTTATCCACATGTTTAATGTGTTATTCCCATGATTTTATATAGAAAGTATATCATCAAATAAAACCAACATGAACTTTCTAAGATGGGGTCAAAAAAATTTGGTCATAAGGCTTTGAAAACTAGGAGCATCAGTCAACCCAAAAGGAATGACCAAGAACTCATAGTGCCCTTAATGTGTTCTAAAAGTTGTTTTGGGGATGTCTTCTTATCTTAATTTTATTTGGTGGTATTCTAATTTAAGATCTAACTTTGTGAAATAAGCCACTCCATGGAGATCATTTAATATCTTATCAAAATTTGGACTACAGAATTTTTGCTTCATGGTGATTTTGTTTAGATCTCTATAATCAAGACACTTTCTCCAAGAATTATCTTTTGTTCTCACCATCACTATTGGAGTTGAAAAGGAACTCTTGCTTGGTTGAGTGATACCTACAACCAACATGTCTTGTACCAGTTTCTCAATCTCCTATTTTTTCTGAAGTAGATATCTATAAGGCCTTTTATTAGGAGTACTTCTATGTATTATTTCAATTTGATGTTCATGGTCTCTAAATGGAGGTATCCCATTAGGAATTTCTTGAAAGACTCTATGATGCTTTTCCAAGGTACATTTTAAATCCTCTTGAATATTTTCATCTTCCTGGTTCACTTCCATATAATAAACTCTAACCAAAACTCTACTTTTGAGGAGCTTTTCCATTCTATGAGAGTTGACGACTTAAGAGGGTGCAACTTTTAACCCTTTGAGTTCATATTGAATTCCTTCCAATTCAAATATCATGAATAATTATGTGTATTTTGTAGAAACTATACCCAATGTTCTCAACCATCGAATCCATAGAAAAAAAATCTACTACTCCAATGGGAATGTCATACATTGGGCCTTCTAAGTTATATTTTTCCATAGCAATTTTAATGATGTGGCATTTTCCTCACCAATCAATACTCCCCCCATTAGCAACGAAAATTGTAAAATGTGTCATTGGATACAATATAAAACAATTGAGACACTCTCCTAATATTTTGTCAATAAAGCTATGGATAATACCTGAATCAATAAGCAATATGACCTTTTTCTTCTTAAATTATCCTGCAATATAATTAAGGGTTTGATGTGTTGATAAACTTGCTAATGCATGAATTGATATTTCACATGTGTCTAAATCAATGTTGTAAAAACATTCTACATATTTTTCATGGTCTTTTAATTTAACAAGTTATTCCTCACCCATTTGTGTAGATGCCTCTATTCCTCCTCATAATTGTTTTCATAAGTGAAAAAATTTGTTTCTTGACATGTATTCCCTTTTGACCATTTTCTATTACCATTGAATTGTAGTCATTTTTCTCTTCTTTTATCCATTTCCTTCTGTGATGTCCAAGTAGGTTGAAGTAAAGTTTCCCTATGAGGCACAAATTGATCATTTATTCCTATATATGTTCTAGTGGTAGACTTGTGGGTATCCCTATTATTGGCTTCAATATGGTGAGCATATTCCATAACTTCCATAACATTTTTAGGATGTTTTAAGCAAAGCTCATGTTTAATGTCCATAGCTTGTAACTTGAAAAGTATAGAAAATCAAAATCTGAAAATTTTACCATATGTACTTTTCTATGTTTCCTCAAGATCCCAAAAAAAAAATCGTTTGAAACATCCCCCCCAACCCCCTAANNNAAAAAAACCTATATCTTGAAAGTTCCAAGAGGACTCATTTGGAACTAATTTCACGACTAGTAAAAAACCTTAATTTACACAAACTATATTTTTGAAAGTATAGCAAACCAGAACCTAAAAATTTTACCACATGTACTGCACTATGTCTCCTCATGCTCCAAAAAAATTCACTATTTAAAAAATCCTATAAAAATATATATAGAAAAAATTCCAAGGTGACTAATTTGAAGGATCCAAACCCAAAGTTCATATGCTCTGGAACCAAATGTTATGAACCAAATTCCACAAATATAGCATAAAAATAGAAAGAAGAAGTAACTCCACACCTTGAGAATGATAAAGATTCAATGAATACGAATCCACTTCGAAGGGAAAACATCCATTTACAATATATACAATGCACAAGACAAGATGCTTATACAAATGAATCTCATTTATTACAAATAGGAGATAAAGTGAGCATGATTTAACCTACCACTAAGTCGACCTAACCCTAAATAATATACTAATATTGAATTAGGGTTAGGTCCTTAATGGTCAGAAAATCCATGCCAAAGACCCTTTCAGAAGTAGTGAAAACAACTAGATTGTATGGAGATAAGGCTCAATGGAAGAAGTAACTAAGTGGCAAGTTGAATCAAAGGATAAATAACCAGAGGACTTGGAGAAGTATGACCAACAAAGTTTTTAAAACCAACCAAGTCCAAGAAGGAAGATAAGGCCCATGAAGATGAAAAACCAGTGAACCCAAACGTAAAATGCTCTGAATGTGGGGGATAAGGGCACAAGTCCTACCAATGTCTGAAAAGGAAGAACTAGACTAAAGGAACTATGAACCATTTAGGACTCGAGGAGAATGTGGGAGATGCATTAAGAGGAAGAATTAATATAGTAGTGGAAACTTGGCATGTAGAGTGTCAAGCCTTCCTCATCTACGCTAGAGGTATCATTACCAACCTACCTATTGGAGACTTATTTGCGTAAGTTTTGAACAATAATTATCAATCCGGGAGTCCGTAAACTTTGAGGTGCAGGAACAGGAAATGCAGGATCAAAGCTTATTCCAAGAAACTAAGAATTAACTTTACTTGAACTATTACAAAGTGGAATGAAATGCTAAATTAGCATAATAACAAAATGGAACTATTCTTATCCAATATAGGTTGCCACAACTTACAAAGGTAGAAACTCTGGTTGTTATATATCATGCCTTGAATGGCTCACACAACGATACTCTTTCACTTGTGGAGATCGATGATTGAAAAATAATATTCAACACACATTTATTAACTTAAATCAAATGGAAAGATTCTAAGATAAATTCTTCCAATCTAAGGTTCACAAGTTTAATGGTAGACAAGCAGGTTGCAAAGTATATTTACCTCACAAGTGAGGTTATTTGTAACAAGACTCTGATGACTATGAACTTAAAATAATATGTACGCATCTAAAAACAAACAAATCAAAGTATTTAAGAAGTGTTATATTCCTGCAATTTAATTACCACAGTCTCCTTGGTTGGAACTCATATTGTTAGGTGAATTTGACCTTCTCAAGTGATCAGCTTTGGTTGTCACAGTTTCAATGGTGGAAACATTGATTGTAAAGTGAAAAAAATATCTACAATAATACTCTAATAACTATGAAATTCATATGATGCAATCAAGAAATGCTTCCCTGCAATAATATTTTGTTTAGCTGTGAGTTTTCTTAAGTTGCAAAAGATTCTATTTGAATGCAAATAAATTCCGAACAATTCTAATTTCTCCGACCCAAATTTGTCATAGTCACATTGGTGGGAAAACATGTTGTAAAAGGAAGGTTGTCATTAGGGTTGTGACTTTTTACAGCAATACTCTATTGACCTTTTGAAAGTTGTAGATTGACAGGAGGTTCAAGATGCAATTTACAAAAGAAAAACTACTGCAATATTTGTATCTAAAACTGAAAATGAAAATTATGTTGAATAGAAAGAAAAATAGGATATTTACCAATAAATGAAAAAGTATCAAAGCAAAACATTTGTATAGAGATATGCAGTTGTAACACAGACCATCGCAAGGGGGGGCCTTCCAAGCTTTGTCTTATGCACAGAACAACCAACTAAATAAGGGAAACCAGAGCCTTTGTATTAAGCATAAATTTCAATTACAAATGAGTTCATAAATTCCTCAATTCAACCCCCCAGCAAGCTTAATTTGATTTTCTTTTTATACACAAAACATGACACTGATTACTAAAAATCCTCTTTGTTTCCAACAATAACTATTTCGAGGATGTATTTGGATGAATTCAACCTCATCCCAAGCTCAGATCGTGGAAGAAATCAAGCGAAATCATATATGGATGGATTTAGTGGATTGTTCTGCATTTTTCCCTCAAAACTTCTCGCGTTGACCAGGCCCTTCTGCATGGATTTTTTTCGAACCAATAAGAAAAAAACCATACCATGAACATGGGGAACAAAACCCATGTCCCTAATTTCGCCCAGCTAGCTTGCAAACATGCTAACCGTGGAGCGATTACATGAATCTAATTTTTCTGGTAACGTGACTGATAAAAACTCATAAATTTAATATTTTTTCTTATTAAATAAAAACCAAAAATAAACTAATAATTACCTTTTTAATCCGTTATTGATCCTGGGCTTCGTGGAATTGGGTACAAATATACCAAAAATGAAGGAAATGTGGGTGAAAAGGAGGTATACATGGTGATCTTTTTAAAACAAAATATGAACCAAACACTACCCTTCACTTTCTTGATTGATATT
This sequence comes from Picea engelmannii, assembly GCA_009831015.1. Lineage (NCBI taxonomy): Eukaryota > Viridiplantae > Streptophyta > Pinopsida > Pinales > Pinaceae > Picea > Picea engelmannii. The sequence goes on from ML787049.1 coordinate 152,198, forward strand.
TGAAGTACCCACAATTTCATATCCCAACAACGGTGGCCAAGTGTAAGTTAAATGATCGAGAAGCTCTAGGATCCTTGGAAGTTACATATGGAAAATGGTGTTGAGAAGTGGATCAACCAAGTGGTTGGTGGATGAACATTAGACTTGGGAGGATGGAGCAGTGGATAATGTTTCCATGAATTGACCTTGGGAGCTTATTATGGAATAATATGAAATGATTGGTTAGAACTCCACAAGGATAAAGTAGATTGTTATGAAAATAATTAAATATCATGCCTAGAGTCACTCCTATACCAAATACACCTTACCAAATGGGAACCAATGAGTTGGGTGAACTTATTATACAGTTGCAACAATGGTTGGATAAAGGAATCGTACTTCTAAGTGTCTCAGGGAGAAACAAAGTTGTTTGTCAAGAAGAAAGATGGAACATTTAGAATGTCCATTGATTAAAAAATGTTGAATAAGGTGACCATCAAGAATAAGTATCCCCTACCCAACATACATGACCACTTTGATCAACTCAAGGATGCAAAGGTATTCTCTAAGTTGGATTTAAAATCATCCTACCACCAAATCAAAGTTGATGAAGCTGATATACCAAAAATTGTCTTTAGAACCCCATATGGACATTATGAGTTCTTAGTCTCACCCTTTAGATTAACAAATTCCTCGGTAGTATTAATGATATTGATGAATTATTTATTCCAAAATTATCTCAATAAGTTTGTGATAGTATTTATTATTGACATCTTGGTTTATTCTAAGAATGAGGAGGAATTATCAAGAGCACCTTCGATTAGTGCTACATAAGTTGCAAGAGCACCACTTATATGCTAAATTGAGTAAGTATGAGTTCTTCAAGAATGAGATATAGTATATTGGGCATATAAAGAAGGGATAAGGGTGGACCCAAAGAATATAGAATCCATGGCTAGTTGGCTTGTCTAACACCAAGGAATGCAACGGAGGTATGATTTTTTCTAGGATTGACAAGATATTATCAAAGGTTTGTGAATAATTTCTTGAAGATTATAGGCCCACTACCAAAGTAAGGGAATTAAATTCCTCTAAAAAAACCTTCATGAAGATAGATTTCAAGAATTGAAAAAGATCCTCATGTTTGCATTAATATTAATACTCCTTGATTTTGACAAGGACTTCCTAGTATGCATTGATGCAAGTAACAAAGGTATTAGAGGAGTGTTCATGCTAGATGGAAGAGCAGTAAGCTACGAATCAAGGAAGTTAAATACCCACAAAAAAATACATGAATCGTGATCTAGAACTCCTTTCCATAGTGCATTCTTTGAAATCATGGTGACATTATCTAGTCGATCGAAAACTATAACTATGAATAGTTATTGAAAGTTTGAAGTACTTCAGAATAAATTGCAAAGGCATTGGGTGGAATTTCTAAGTAACTATAATTATGACCTATTACATATAAAAGGAAACGAGAATCTAGTGGTCAATTCCTTGAACCAAATAAGGCATATAGTTGCAATATCTCAAGCTCAATCGTACTTAAGAGTAGCAATTAGGATGCAATTTGAGGAAGATAAATGGCATCAAGAAGTATATCGAGCATCATTACAAAGGAAGGACTAGATAGAAAAGAAAAAATCATAAAGTACAATGGTTATCATATGGGTAAAGATGGGTTATTTCTTTGGAGGGGTAGAATCTATGTACCAATCCATGGGGATCTGAGAAGGGTAGTACTTCATGAATCACATGATGACCCTTCTTATTCCAAACACCTAGGGTACCAAAAGAAGTATCAAAGTATGAATCAATTGTACCACTAGACAAGTTTGAAATCAAATATTGTATGGAATGCCAACAAATAAAAGTGGAACATCAACATCTAAATAGAAAATTGAATCCCTTAAGTGCAACATCTTGGAAATGGGAAGAAATATATATGGACTTCATCATAGGGTTACCAAGCACCTCCAAAGGTAATGACTCAATATTGGTGGTAGTGGAGCAATTGACAAATATAACTCACATCATTCTAGTAAATACTACTTGTCGAACATTTTATATAGCCTATATTTTCATCCAAGAAGTAGTGAGATGACATGGCATACCAAAGGTGATAATAACAGATAGTGAATCCAATTTTACTTCCAATTTTTGGCAAAGTTTGTTTCATGAATTACAGATAAAATTAAGTTTTAGTAGAACCTCCCATCTAGAGATAGATGGGTAGAAAGAAAGAGTCAATTGGGGTTTAGAAGTCATTCTTAGAATGTGTGTGATGAAACAACTAATAATATAGGAGGATTACCTACCTTCAGTGGATTTTAGCAAAAATAATGGATATCAACACTCTATCAAGAAAAATCCATTTGAATCCCTATGCTGATAAAAGTGCAACTCTCATGTAAGTTGGGATAACCTAGAAATGTGGCTAACTAAAGAACAAGATGTCCTATAAGAAATAGAAAATATAGTGATGCAAGTTCAACAGAATCTAAATACCTCTCAAGATCAACAAAAGAACTATGTAGACAAAAGAAGATCACAATGATGTTTTAATGTCAAAGAAAAGGTGTTTCTTAGAGTTAAGTTGAAAAGGATTCTATTGCATTTTGGGAAATGGAATAAGTTATCACCTAGATATTGTGGACTGGTGGGCCTTGGAATAGAAAAAATAATGTTACCACTTCTTTAGATTGTTACTTTAATTATCAAACCAGGGTTCGTACAAACTTCATAGGTGTTGTGCAAAGTACATTCAGAGTGCACTAACAACATCCTAGGCATGAGTTTGATCAAGGGAACTAATCAAATGCATAAAACCCGATTACAACATGTTGAAGGAAAATTGAACTAATTGTATAAATGAAACTTCATATACTTGCATTAATAGAAGTCACACCAAACTAAAAAACAACTAATCAATCTGTAGGAAAGAAATACTAATATAATTGCATAATTAAAAACACACCAAGCTGAAAAGGGAAACTAACCTAATTGCAAGAAAGAAAATCAATCTATTGCATGAAAGGAAATGAATCTAATTGCATGAAGATTGACTCATAACCCTTGATTCGATACCACAACCCACTGTTATCTTATTAACATATGTTAAATTCATGAAATGAGATACAAGAAATGCAAGAAAATTCAATCTAAACTATCCTCTAGGAAGTTTCTACATGAACTTCTACAGGATGGTCAAAAGAGGTCTAAAACGCTTGCTAATTTCTTCTAATATATTGACAAAACCAAATCATGATGCAAGAAGGTATAGATGAGGTTCATAGCTCTAAAAAATTCCCATCAACACTTCAATGAACTTGCAGCCACTTCTACAGGAAATAGGTTGAACATTACAAGTTGTTAGAAACTTAAGTATGAATGGAAAAACTATAATTATAAAATGATGTGCATAGCTATCTAGTTCTCTAAGAAATATTAAGAAGATTAAATGCAACAAAATGACATGAAAAAGAAAGAAAGAATACAAAAAGGGGTCCATGAGCCCTCTTGAGTGGGCCCTACCCAAGTAGCAATGGGAACCTATGAAAACTCTAATGAGATGGAAAGAAAAAGATATGTATTAACCAATAACAACTACATCCAAGGAGAAAATATCTAAGTCTTCAAAATATTCTCAACAAAATACTATAATGGAGTATTCAGATCTTTGTTTTCCATCCACTTGTTATTCCTACTAGGGATTTATGTATACAACTAGATCTCGACCTTGTCCTTGAATTAAGGAGGGAATATGGGGAAGTGCATCCTCTGTCAGTATCTTGGTTATCCTTCAGATATTTCATGTTTGATTCTGCAAATAGTGGTCATAAATGCACTGGCAGCGCATCTGGAGGTAGGTAGGGACATGGTCCTTGATTTTGCCAATATTCCTCTTCTCATGGATAGTTTAATCTATTGAAATTTTGCTACACATACACTTCATCATGGATGTTAAACAACAATATTACCATTACTCATTAAATCCTATCCTCCAAACTATTCATTAGACAACTTGCAAAATATCCATAATTATTATTATACATGGTCAATTAAAGTATGTTTTAGGTGCATTATGGTCAAAATTATGTTTGTGATGGGCCCTTTAGATAGGAAATATTGGGGTCCATCAACACCCCCCCCCAACTAAAAATCTTGAACTCCCTTATGCAAAAAAAAATTACCTTTGTGTAGTTATTGTTGTTCCTGCTACTCATTGTTTCCCTACCCAATGTCATGGTGTTGCGCATTGTGCCTTTGTCTAATGTTCCATGCTATGTATCTAGTAATAGATTATTGCTCATAATATCACTTGGTTCTCTCTATTTATTCCCACTCTTCCTCTTCCTTCTCTCTATTTATATCAGCTACTAGTGTAATTGGAAGGAGGAGAGGGGGATTCATCCTTAACCCAATCCACTTGCTTTTAATCTTTCTTAATGTTTCTTTATACCAAGGGGTTCTAAGAAATGGAACTTGTAAAGAATTCAAGGAATGAGGTTCTCTTATCTTTAGGTTATGAGGAAACGAGTGTCATATCCTATGGTAGACTTGTGTTTTTTCCTCTCCCAAGAGCCTCGAGGTGTCTTCCAAATGTGCCATTGCTTCTACCTATTTTGTTGCCCAGATTGGAGCCACATCCTTATATGACGAAAGTATGGTGTGATTGGATATGACTTCTCCTGGTTTGGCTACTTCATCCCTAATCTAGAGTGGGTTGTGAAGTTCCTCCTCCTTGTATCTTTTCAATTTTTTTCCCTGATTTCTTCATGCCTTAACCATGATGCAAAGGCCATTATTTGGACATCCCATACATATGGATTTGCATTCCATCTGTATGGGTGAGAGAGGACCATGTTATGAAAATAAAATTCACACGTTATGGATTTTTCTTCTATATTACAGCTCTCATAAGTATCTAGGAAGTCTTTGGGCCTTTCTACGTGAAATTTTACTTCTTGGTCTTGTTATCGCAGGATTTGTACTTGTGAAAATCCCAACACAAGTCCCCAAATCTACATAACTATGGAAAATCCTACCATTGTAACCTTAGTAATAAATTCTCTTGTTTTAGTGATGGGGGATGCCACCACAAGGGAGGCTTCCCCGGTGACCTCAAGGGATCAAAGTAGCAAGTATTTTAGCCAATCCTACCACCCCATCTCTTGATCACCTAAAGAAAAGTATAGATCAAGAAAATAGGAGTATGAAGTTGTTTGAGTACCTTCCCAGAACAAGAACACTTTATAGAAAATATATGATTATTTCCAAGTCCAAACATGCAATACATACTCCTTGAGGACGCTAGACAATGAAATTGCTATGTCTATTATGAATTTGCAGCAATGAAAAGTAATACAACAGAAGTAAGTAAGTAATAATAGAACCAATAATCATTAACTATAAATGCAACAATTGACAATGTAAACTTATTACACATCCACTAGAGTAATATCCAATTGTTATATGCAATTTCTAAACATGTTAGGACACCTTTTCAAGAGTGTATGCAGCAAATAAGAGTGTATTCAGATGGTTGTAGAAAAAATTTGCAACAACAAGAAGTTTACTAGCAAGTTAGTGAGTGTTAGTGTTAGAAAAATTAGGAGAAAGCTTGAGAGAATTGAAAGAGAGTGTATGTTGATCAATTTCACCGCAAGAGAGTTGTAAAATCATTGCCTTTGAGGGATATGGAGTCTTTACAACAACAAATGAAACTAAACTTGGAGCTTTCTAATTGTAACCAAGAGGTAGGACTCAATATCTAAGGTGCTATCACATTAGGACCTTAGAGGTTAAATCTTAAAGAGAAGGATTTATAGGGTGCAAGCACTTTTGGGCCCTAGAAACCTCTTCTCCCTTCTTATAGCTTCAACTAGGTCAAAATCAAGAGTCTAGGGATAAAATCTTAAAGTCCTATCACTTTAGGGATTTAGTAATCTAACCCTAGCTAGGATATCTTCACAAATTTTGGGCAAAATTGACCTTGTGAGAGGAGGAAGAACTTATGCTCCCCTCTTAAGGTTTCACCAAGCAAGATGTCTAGCATGAACAAGTAAAATTACCATGTAACACTAATAGCATGAAACAAAATTGCACAAACTTAAATTACTTCACCAAGATAGCATGAGATAAAATCCTAATTGCAGAAATTCCATCCAAAAATCAACAAAGAGCATCCACAACTTGACCTTCCAAAGATAGTGCATGAGAGAGAGAAGCCAATAACCCTAAAAGGGAAAAAAATTCAAAAGTAATACTCACAAATGGTGAGGAATCAATGATGATAAAATGAAATTAGAAGGTCCTCTATTTATATGAGTCCTTCTTAACCAATTTGTTCACTTAAAGTTGTCAACAACAAATTAGAAGAGGGTCTCCCCCTTCATTTTCATTTACAATATGCAAAAATGAAAAATAAATAAAGTAAAACCCTAAAAAGGGTGGCATCATTCCCTAGAAGGGTGATGAAGGGATGAAAATTGATACATCAAGCCTTAAAGAAGAGAACGTTGGGCCTCCAAAGGCCATGTGTCATGCTGTCATTTGCAAAAGTGCCATGTCATGTGTATCCTCCTATCAAACCACCTATGGAACCACATCATCCATCAAACCCTAGCCTCCAAGCTGACGTCAAGGACCAAAGGGTGATGTCCTACACCTCCAAAGACCACATACAAGTATAGAAGGTGACGCCATGTGTGGTCCATCATCCTCCATTTAGCAAGGTCACGTAAATACAAACAAGTATGCCCTCCAAGTGTCCACAAGTCATATTAATCATGCCAAGTAAGACAGATTTAATAAAAGAACCACCCAAACAAGTGCATCAAATCCCCCCTTTTCAAATTAAACAAATGCTCAAATACCTTATAAACTTTTCCAAATTTAGGTATGTCAGGGGTGTCATGGTGTCCTATTGGGTAGGCCAATCCCCAAGTCAAGGAATGTTTCCCAAGAAGAACCTATCTAGATCATGCAATGAGTGTGAGGTGGATTGGGGAAAGATTCTTGGGCATGGGGTTACTAACATATCAAGGGCTCATATTGTCTCATTTATGGGTGCCTTTGTGGAGGGTGAGATAAATCCTTGAGTTACCCTTTGTTTGCAATGCAACATTTTTCCAAACCCCTTTATTTCCCTTTTTATTAAGTCTAAACATTGAATGCTATGTGCAATGGGAAAAAAAAAAAAGCACCACAATGCCACTTGAAGTTAGAATACATTGGGTGTTATATGCATTGGAAATAAAAGAACATTGTAATTCACTCCCCTTTCAAGGGGACGTTTTCTTTTTATTTACTTTCACTTACGAGGCCTTTATTCCTTTAGAGAAGCATTTCATGGCTCTCGGGACTTTAGGGTGAGCATCTATGTGTTATTTTGTTGATGTTTAGATTGGTCAGGATCCAAAAAACAACCTCATGAGGATATAAAACCCCATGTTCTTTTATAGAGGTGGTACTCCTCTTTGGCTAAAATGTTGGAAGATTCTTTGTATGGTTTTACAATGAACGTAAAGGGTGAATTTTAAGGAGCAAACCCCAAAATATCTTCGAAGAAAGTTTGTATATACAAATGTAAAACCCTTATGTATAGTTATACAAATATACATCAGATCATTTAATGAAAAGATAGGATAAAGTGTTCCAGCATAGGTTTGTGTCTACAAGGTTTTGGAATCTCCCTTCAACAAACATTCTTTCTTTCTTGTAAGATAAACTGAACCTGGAATCTGTTATGACTTTTGCAAGATGAATAAATGGACAAGTCTTCAAATAAATTTAAATGACAACTTCATTATTACTCAAAAAATATTTTTATAGGAAGTACATTTGAAATCACATGATGTCAACTCAAGTCTGAGAAATCACTAATGTAATACCTCGAAATAGTTCTTTGCAGGAGAAATTTATAAAAAATAACCCAATATGACAAGTTCAATAATTCCTGGAACAAGAGGGTTGAAACAACCTCAACAAGATGTCAATGAAAATTACATGAACTAAAATAAATTGCATCTACTTTTAACAAGTAGGAATTTCACTCCTTTGGACCTGAAATGTTACAAGATAGTTGAAGATTTCTCGAGAAAGAACTACTCAGACCCAAATCTTCTTGTTTTTCATACATTCATGGAAGATTTGATGGAAAGAAACTGAAAAGAAGAAGATGTAGAGAGACAAGTTTTAGCAGGCTATTCCACCGAATCTTGGAAAGATAGATCTTTACTTCTTACAGACTCTTCACCACTGTAGAAACTTCTGACTACCAACCCTTTCATGGTGCCTTCTCTTTCCCTTTTAAAATCTGCTTTCAATGTTCTTGAAGTAGTTGGGGTTTGTCTTTCTAAGACTTTCCACGATTCTCTTTTGGAGTAAATAACTTTTACCTTTTACTTTATCAAATTCTCATTAATGAATTTATGCCATTGAAATGTGTACCTCCAAGTAGGGTCCACTTATTCCTTTAATAAACTTTATGTAATAAACTTTATTTTCAAATTTTCAAGTTGACTACTCTTAACAAAATTGGGTTGTGTTTTAATTTTATAAGCAAGATATTTTATCTTTCAGCCATGGAAAATATTCTAGATGTAATCTTCATCATATCATCTTCCCAACGAGTCCTCCTAAGCGTAATTTGGAGTTATGTATCTCAATTTATAAGCTCGGGAAGTTGAGGTTACAAGCAAATTTATCAACAAAACATGAAACAATAGTTGGTTGTTATTTCACTTTTTGATATATTGATGGCCAATTTCACCTCTTGAAAACTATTCCATCATCTTCCTTGTCTAAATCAATTTCCAACAAGGTATATTTTGTCCAAAACCGACACCCGGATCCCAAGTTATGACCTCCAGAAGTTCGTTGCTCAGCAGTTGTCCATCCAATTTTGTGGATCAATCTTAGTTGTTGATTAAAATTCGCCTCTTTAAAAATACTCCATCCCATGTGCATTGTGGTCATGAGTATTTAAGTGTTTATAATGAAAATTTTACCATAGTCCTCATGTGGAACAAAGGAGATTATGGAGACTTTGGTGTAGGTTTCATGACTTAGGAAATTTCATAAATCAATAAAAATGTTGATGCCCAATCAACACCCAGTCGTCGCCTAGTGAGCATCAAGTCAATGCCCAGTCAACAACAAGTCAGTGTTTATTCATATCACATGTGTCACAGTCTAATAGGATGCCACATGTCATAGTATAATCAGTCTCCACTTGTCATAGTCTTGTAGGGTGAATAGATTGCCATGTGCCATGATGTGGTTGGAGGAATACAAACTTAAGTGTAGGAGAATAGAGAGAGGGGAGGTAATGTGGATCAGGGGTGAGGGAATTCAGCATAATGGATTTTGTGTGGGGTGAGAGCATGTGGGGTGAGGGGGGGAAATGAGTGTAGGCCCGAAGGAGTGTAGGTTTGCAAGTTTAATAAAATGGTTATGGGAGCATGGGGAGAAGAATGAGAGGAGAGGGGAGGTAATGCAGATCATAGGTAAGGGATGTGGAGGAATGGGGGAGTAATAGGGAGTGTAGGTCCACAAGAGAGGAAATATGACTAAGAGGAATGGGGAAGGGATTAAAGGGATGTGGAGTGAAGGAGGATGTGTAGGTAGAGAGGATGCGTGGGTAGCCCTGCAAGAGTAAATTAGACTAAGTATGGGAAGTGGGAGAGTGGGAGAGTGGGGAAATGGGATAGAAAAATGTTAAGTATGGGATGAAGAACCAAGAATATGTATGGGACGAAGAACTAAGAAAATGAACCAAGAAAATGAGACTAATTCAAGACTTAATCTTAAGTGTTAATCATAGAACCAAGAAAATGTGTAAGTGTGGTTCCAAGAATACAATCGTGGTACCAAGAAAATGAGTGTGGTTCCAATAATATAATCATGGTTCCAATCAAATCTTAGTTGTGTTTCACATGGAAAAAACGTTTTTTTGGGCAGTTAGACAAAAACCTAGATATCTTGAGCATATGGACTTGGATTTTTAATCCATAAAATGTATGACGAAGTTGATACTGAGGGCTACACTATGAACTGATAATCATTCAAAATTTATTTCTTCTGATATCAATTTTTTTTATTTTTCCAAGAGCGGGAAACCTAGGTGATCAATTTTTTTGATCTAAAGATGTCAGCTACAACACCTCTAGGTATTTAACCCCTTCTTCCCATGAAATGAGGTACAAACCTCTCTTGGCATCAATGAACCCGAAAAACCAAAAGATGATAAAGCAGATGGGAATAAGTGTGGAGAGTGGTAAGTATGAGTGGGGAACGGTACGATGACCCTTCAAGGAAACCCCTTAGTAGCAACTCGTTTCTCGAGGGTGACCAACTTAGTAGGATACCATGCCAACCACCAAGGTGAAATTAGTAAAAAGATATAATTTCCAACCAAAAAATCCATAATCAAGAAAGGACTATTTTCAATATTCTTAAATGCTTAAAATATTAAAGTGACACTTATCATGAGACTGTACATGTTACCTCATGAAGCAATATTTGATGTCTTTTGGGATCCAAACCGGTGTAGAGGATGTTTCTCTTCTATCGATGATGATGGTGAAGTATAGTGTAGAAGAGGGAATTTATGGGATTTTCTATCCATCTGGATCTTTGCACTCCATGTATACTACCTATGAGCCTTGAGACATCATCTCCTTAGTTACCCCTAGGTTGGGGGGGTAACAGGGCTAGAATTGAAATCTGGTGCTTATGCCATTGTTCCTTGGGGTGTTGTATACTTTTGGGTGACTTTCCCTTTGTTTCTTGTAGTTCCTCTGGACTAGGGGAATCTTTAATCTCCTCAATTTTAACTGGAGTAGAAAGAGGGGTGATCATTTTTGGACTCCCTTGTTTACCCTGTAGAATCTTCTTCTTCTTGGTTGAATAGGCTCAGTACCTATAATTTTTAGAGGGTTGATGGATGGAGTCCTTAGTGTTGTTAGAGTGTCAACCACCTCTTCATCTTCTTTTTCTATCTTCATTTTCTTCTTTCCTTGTTTCCTAGAAGATCTTGGCCTACTTACTTTATCAGATTTCCAAACTTTTTCTTCCTCTTCTTTTTCTTGACTCAATTGCATCAAGTCTTCCTGCATTTCAAGAAAATGTTGTTTTTCCATATCCACAAAATATGCCAAAGGAACCTATGTTTCAGATTTCTTAGTGCATTTGATACTATCGATTAATGAGCCCATGGTGAGCCAAAAATTCATGCTTTCCTCTCTTCACCTTGGCACTCATTTACTTCAAGGATTGAAGGAGGAAGAAGGGAAGGTTGAGTCGTTTGTTGGCACTTGATTGTAACGGTGTATCAGTTGACAGAGGATCCTGAAGTGGTAGGCATATACCATGCTCATCCTCCCTTCACAAGTAATATACTTGATGGTATGGTAGGCCACCTTTGGCCAAGGTTGAGGAAGGCTTTACCTCTTTATCCCATTCTTGTCTTCTTGGGGTGTCTCAATTTTGTGGAAGAACAATTTCTTGGCATTGGTGGCTTCTTGTATTTCTTCTTTGTCCCATGGGAGTCCCATAGTTAAGTTGGACACTCTGGTAATGGAGGCTTCATCCACCATGATTTCCAAACCTCTCACTACACTGATGCATTCTTGATCCTTAATATTTTGGAAATTTAATGCAAACTCTAAGGAGATCTTATCATAAAACCCTCTCATCCTTTCTAAATAACACAGCTAATGGATCCTACGAAAAATCTTAATAATCTCATGGTTTTCATAGATCTTGGAAGGCTCAATAGGTTCCCTTCTATTGAACCCATCTCCCATGGTGTTCTAACTTCTGAGATTATCACCCAATCTATTTTTTTTTAATCTTAACTCTTGTTGATCAGGTACTCTAATAGTTATTTTAGGGTTTGAAAAATTGATGGTATAGGAAAAACAATTATGATGTACAGGTGGGACTATACATGAGAAAAGAAAAAGCTCTAGAAAAAACTTTGAAATGTTCCTATAGGAGACAAGATACAGGATTTTTATGATGACTTGGGGAGGCTATGTTCTTCAAGGAGACTTATCCAAGAGATGAGATCATTGTGAACATAGGGTAATTGAGACAGCGTGAATAGGGTATTTGAGATAGCATGGATTCCTTGAAAAGGTTGGGAGGGAGATAGGGTTCTGTTGGGTTAATTCTACATGACTCTGTGGGAAATACCCATGAATTTAACCATGAAAATTTAGTCAAGCAATTCAACCATGAAATATCATCAAATAAATTGACCATGAAATATCAACAAGCTAGGATAGCATTTTTAGAGCTATAAGGAAGTTTATTGGCAGCAAAAACGTCCATGAGAAAATTACTCGTGACAAAAAAACTTGAGCAGGTTGACTCTGCTACCTTTCCTGTAGAAACCCTGGAGTTATTGTCATGTGTTCTACAATATTTTCTTTCTATCCTACTGAATCGCTAAATATTTATGAGCGAAATTCTCAGGCCTTATCAAGTCTTATCTCAAGTTTTTGAAATGACAGTTGTATACTCATTACTCTTCACTACCATAATCTTGAGTTTACTTTGAATGATTTTCCACCTCTCCCTGACTTGTCATTTNCAATGTGATGTACGAGGACCACCTCATTTGTGTCACCCTTTAATTAATTTAAATAATTGACCATGCAAATACATATGGAATTGGTTATTTTGTATGTTATAAAATGAAAAGTAGAGAGGGGATTTGTAGAGTACCTTTAGGATCTATTTTTGTTCTGTTTAGCTTGTTGATGATTGTGTTGTGTAGATTGAATGCTAATATGAAGTGCTTTGTAGGCTACTTGAGTCATCCTGTAGGAACAAAGTTTCCTATAGGATGGAAAAAATGATAATACTTTGACTTTTCATTGTTGCAATAAGATTTTGATAGTCCTTGTTGTTGTAGAAAGTATTTGATTTGAATAAAATCTTGTGTGGTAACGCTTACTCATTACTGTAATTTTCATGTAGTAAGCAGGGGATCCTATAGGATGCCTTGCAAATAATTCATAAGATAAGATTTTTTTTCTTTTGGAGAGATCAAGATAATGTTGATGTGGTTGTAGTACAATTATTATGTGGAGAAAAAACTTGATTCTGACTTTTATTGTTGTTAATATGATCATGTAGAAAAAATATGTTTTCCTATAAGTCTTCTTGTAGCTTTATTGAAGCTGGATTTTTTTAACTTGGGAATGAGAACAGATGTTTGAAAAATGAATTTTGGGAAACTGAAAAATGTAAATTAATGGAGGGAAGCAAATATTGTTTATTTTGTCCTAATGTATGATAGTATGGAAAGTGCAAGTATGGAAATGATCATTGAATATGAACAAAACTTTCTGAAATTCTTACTCATGTTTTATTGATGTAGGTGACTTTGAATTCTTGTAGGAACTCACTATTGTTAATTTTGCTAATATTTTTTCTTTTTGTGTAGATTCCTTATTGAGGTGAGGTGCCTTGGTGCCTACAAAACAAAAACATCATTATATAATTCCATTGTTTTCTCCGTTTTTCTTTTTTTCAAGACAAGGGTGTCATTGTTGGTTTTCACCGGTGCATTGCTTCATCATGCCTTGGAAAGTTTTCATGATGACTTTTGTTTTTATTTCTTGGGTCTAAGACCGCCTCCATGGAGGTTTTCAATCAGAGACCTGTCCTAGATGCCTCAATGAGGTTTTCATCTAAGTATTTTATTCAAAAAAAAAATTATGTATATATTTTTCTTTTTTTTGTTATTGTATCACTCTTTATTATTTGGGTGGATTGAGATCATCTCTATTGTCAATCACATCCAAGTTTTGTGCTTTCACTGTGTTTGTAAATTCCTCCCTTGTCAAAGGATTCTTATATATCTTGAGCCTAAATCCATTCACTAACAAGGGAATGTTTTCTTCATATATGGTTCTAATTTGAATGAAACCAATGTTATGACACTTCTCAATTATGTATGGCCTTAACCATATGGTCATGAGTTTTCCCTTAAATTCCTTGAATATTGAATCAAACAATAGGTCCCAGTCTCGTTCCTTGAATTTACCATGATTGATGCTCTTCTCATGCCAAACTTTCCTTTGCAGTTGTACCACTTCAGTGTTGAAGAGTGCTTGCATCTTGTATTCATATATGGTATTCAATTGATTCAATCTCTCTTTTTGTGTTGATGGGATATCCATGTCTAGATTAGATGTTGTTCTTAAAGTAAGGTATTCAAACTCAATAGATAGTATGGTCTTATTACCATAGACTCGTTCATAGGGTGTAAATCCTATGGTATTCTTCCATGTGATATTGTATTCCCATACTACCTCTATGAATTTTCTTGACCAGTCCTTCGTGTTCATACTTATTGTCTTGGTAAGGATGTTTTTTTATTCTTTGTTGGTGACTTCATCTTTTCATTTTCATGTGGATGATAGGGTGTTTATTTTATGTTGCGAATATGATGTTGTTGCACAATTTTCTCAATGATCCTTGAGGCAAATTGACCTCCTTGATTTGTGACTATCTCTCTAAGGTATCCAAATCTTGAGAATATGATCTCTTGTAGGAATTCAGCCACTCTTTTCTCTATAGCATCTTTCATTGCTTTCACTTCATCCCACTTTCTTAAGTAATCAATACACACTAATATGTATTTATTTTGTCCTAAAGGCGAGTCAATTGGCCCTAAAAAGTCCACACCCCACTTGTCAAAAGGTTTTAGTGAGATCTATGGCTATAAGGGAATTTCATTTCTCTTTGTAGGATTCCCTGTCCTTTGGCACTCATCACAGTGAGAGGTATAATGTTGAGCATCTATGTGTAATGTTGGCCAATAGTAACCAGCTTGTAGGATTTTGTAGGATTTCCTCTTTGCTACATAGTGTCCTCCACATGGTTCGTCATGGTAGCCATGGAGGATATCTTGTACTTCATCTTCTCTTATGCATCTTCTTAGAACCTAATATGGCCCAAGATTGAATAGATATCCCACCACCCAAGTATATGATGTACTTTTTCTGACGATTTTGCACCTTTCCCTGTAAGAAAAATGTTTAGGAAACTTGCATGTTGTCAAATAGTTGGTTATGTCAACAAAACAGGGGATCTGTGTTGATATTGCAAAGAGGTGTTCATTTGGAAAATGGTCATCTATCATGTCTCCTTCTATAGGAATTGTTAACCTAGATAAGAATTATGCAACAACATTTTGCTTTCCTGGTTTTTCAAGAATGGTCATATCAAATTGTTGTAACAATTAAATCCACTTGATTATCCTACCATTATTGTCAGGTTTATTCATTAAATATCTAATGGAAGCATGTTCAATGTGTACAAAAACTTGATATCATGTAACATAATGTCTAAACTTGTTAAGAGCATGGACTACTGCTAGAAATTCTTTTTCAATGACAGTTTAGTTTAGCTTTGCACCAAACAAGTTTTTGCTTATGAAATAGATAGCATAAGGCTTCTTATCCTCATTATGCCTCAAGATTGATCCTATTGACTTGTCTGAGGCATCAATATGAATGTGAAAAGGAAGAGTCCAATTAAGACCTTGTAGAACAGGAGTTGTTGTGATTCTTTCTTTAATAGTTTCAAATGCTTCTTGAAATTCTAAAGTCCAACACAAGTATATATCTTTGGATAGCAAAGAAAACATGGGAGAGGATATTTTACTAAAGTCTTTGATGAATCTTCGATAATAACCTACATTTCCAAGAAAAATTCTAACATCCTTTTGTTTTATAGGAGTAGGTAGAAGTGTGATAATATTTATTTTATTTCGATTTACTTCAATCCCTCTAGAAGACAAATGGTATCCTAGCTTAATTCCCTCATTCATTAGAATATTGCACTTGTCATGGCTAAGGGAGAGGTTCATTTCTTCACATTTAACAAGATTATTCAATGCTTCATCAAATCTGTTTCCATAAGGAGTGAATTCATCCATATAGATTTATACTTTGTCATGGATAAGGTCTGAGAATTTGCTAAGTATAGCTCTCTGAAATGTAGTTAGGGCATTACAAGGGGAAAATGGAAGGAATTTATAAGAAAAGGTGCCCCAAGGGAAGGTAAAGTTAGTATTGTCCTGATCCTCAAGGATGATATGTATCTAGTTATAACCATTGAATCCATCTAGGAATGAGAAATATTCCTTCTCAGTTAAAACATCTAAAACTTGGTCAATGAAGGGTAAAGGGAAATGATCTTTTCTGGTAGCTTTGATTAGTTCCCCGTAATCCATACATATTCTCCACTTCCAATTCTTTTAGGAA
The DNA here is from genome assembly GCA_009831015.1 of Picea engelmannii. NCBI lineage: Eukaryota > Viridiplantae > Streptophyta > Pinopsida > Pinales > Pinaceae > Picea > Picea engelmannii. The sequence continues at coordinate 168,472 of ML787049.1, forward strand.
CAATAACCAAAGGGGAAACTCATTCACTATTTGAGATTGAGTAAATGAAACCAACATATAATAGTTTTTGCAAGTCTTGTTTGACAATGTCTTTTAATGCAGGGTTCATCCTCCTTTGAGGATGCCTAATAGGTTTTTAGTATTATTTAATGTAAATATGATGAGTACAAATGGAGGGGTGGATTTCTTTCATATATTTTTAGTCCCATGCAAAGGATGCAACATTTATTTCTAGCACAATTAATAATTTATGCTATTGTTTGTCAATGAGGTTTGTGTTGATTTGCAATGTTTTTGAAAGGTTGATTTCTACAGTTTTGACAATGGGATTATCAGTTTTAGTTGTGAATAATTCTTCCCAAAATTATTTTTTCTTATCTACAAATTTTTCATATTCATCTTCATTATTTATGCCTTCTATTCTTACATCATCAGGGTATTGGTTTTGCAGGAAATATGAAATAAAGGTGTCCTCGTCAATTTCATTTCTAGCCAAGGCTATACCAATTGTGTATATAGGATAGGAAAAGGTATGGACCAGGTCTTCTTCTTCTTATTCCACCCATATTGTAATATTTTTTGTCATTAATGGTTGGGCAGGGGGGTAAAGAACAAGTTGTTTTTTAGACTACCCATCAATAATGGTCATGTTCCCTGCCTTATGGTCAATGTATGCATTTACTATGGCCAGTCAAAGTCTTCCCAAGATAAGAGGATACCCATTGAATTTAAACTTGGTTTGGAGGACCAAAAAATCAATGGGATATTCCTAAGAATCAATGGAGATAATTATGTCTTCCAACATTCCCTCAGGCTTTACTGTGGATCTATCTTCAAGTTGAATCACAATGGATGTATTTCTTAGGAATCCCTGAAGGTTTAATCTTATCATTGTATCTTTTGTCATAACATTTATCGTAGCCCCTAAATTTCTGAGGGTGTTATGGATCAAGATGTTGTTAATGTGCACTTTTACTAAAGGGTTTCTTAGATCCAAATATTTAGGAACAATTATCCTTCCAAGCATGAGATCAGCTAACTCTCATATAAAATTGATTGTAGGGGTGTCCTTTTTCTTTCTCCTTAGTATTTCGATGCATTCTTATTTGATGAATATGTTATAAATAGATACATCTTTAATAGCTTGTAAGAGAGGTATCTTCACACATAAGTTTTTGAGTTCTCCTAAGAGTTCATTTTCTTCATATGTGTATGATTTCTTAACATTCAACCTTTCGGGATAAGTGTTACTGGACAAATCAGTCTATGTGGACACAGTTTGATCTCCCTAGACTCGGAAACCAAGACTAGAACAAAAAAAACAAAACATAGAACTTTATTTAGGTTGATATAATCAAATTACCAATTAGCGAAGGATTCATACCTTGTAATTGACGGTTGTCCTCGCTAGTTGTATCTTCCAACCGCTTTGTCATGATACTTATGTATGATAACCTGCAAGAAACACAAGTCAACAAAGATGAAATTAATAAGTATAATTTGATACAACCTATGAAAATGATCAAGGAGAAATGCAACAAAGATAATCAAATAAAAACAACCTTTGTGGGAAAGAAACTATATTACTGTATTAATGATAATGAAAATAGATTACAACCAAAGTTGCCTTGATGTTGTGAAACTCCTTCCAACAAGCTCATTGCTCCAATATCCACAATGCATCCATGAAATCCATCACCATCAACCGACTCCTTTAGCTAAGATTGAATTCCTCGAAGCCAAAGAATTACAAACAATATTCTAACAACAAACCAGAAGCAAAGCTATCAATCATTATTCTTCATCCACTATTTTCTATTAACCTTTACTCATGAGGGAAGCCTCCTTTTATAGATTGAAGAGGAAAAGGGTGAGGAGGTTAGGATGATAGGTTAGTATCCACCTAGATCAGGAGTACGAGTGAGATCCAAACTGATCAAAGAACACCTCATCTTGAAGCTTTTCTTCTAGAATCTTTTCGAATTTCATCGTTTTCTCCCTTTTAAGAAGTGTCGCACCCTGTAGTGGAGCAACCTAAGACATTGTCACACCATGCAGTGGTGCAATATGCGACACTTGAGGGTGTCTCACCATGCAGTGATGCAAGCTGCGACACTCTCTTAAATTAAGGATTTAAAGTCCCTAATAACATGTTTAACCCTTTTTTCATGATTTCCTTCTCTCAAAGTAAGATTCTTCTTCAATAATCATAGCTTGTATGGTATGGATGATAGAGGATAAGTGAACATCTTCAGTTGTGAAAAAATATTGTCTAACAAAATGCCCCCCAAAGTATGAATCTAGAAGGTGTGATAGTTGAAATACTTTGTCCTATGGGTATTGAAACAATGAGCTCATCGGTTGGAGACCTTTCAACAACAAACAAGGAATTATAGTATCATCTCTGGGGTAGGCATTCCCATACTCAGAATATAAATGACTCCAAGAATAGATGTTTACATGAAAATATCTCTATCATGTATGATAGATCATGGCCACCAAATTAAACCACGGATCCATGCCAAAATGTTTCAAATCTAAACATAGCCACCAAAAATACACTGTGGATCTATGTTACAAAGACTCAAATTTTTTAACATAGCCATGAAATATACACTATGGATATATGTAACAGTACATACTCAAAATAATCCATCGCAACCTAGATTTATTTGACAAGATCCAGGGTCTTCATTTCCACTGTGCCATAGTACGAATCTAACCATGTGAATAAAGGTGTTGAAGTCGAACATGGTAGAAACCATCTAATTACCGGTCAATGATGATTACCATTAACAGATGTGGAAGGAACCACCAATAATGAAAATGGACCTTAAGGTACATAAGTACATCCTATTGAGTGTGAATAGATGAGCTGAAGTCGAACACCCACAGAATCATTCGATCGAAGGTCATTAATGAAAACATATCGTCAAAGGCGAGGAAACTTGCCATTGAGGCATGCAAGTTTCAAGGTACTATAGGGTTTCTAAACCATCTTCCTAGATAATGTGTTGAAGTCAATAGGAAGTGGTCTCTCGTAGGAGGTCCTTGATGTATCCCCCATCAACGACACGAAATAGGTACAAAACTTTGAAGTGGATATAGCATGGATTGTTGTATGACTGACTCAGGGATGGTCAACACTGTAAAAGGCTTCTTTTCAATTGGAATTCTCTTGAACATATGGATGACATGACAATTGTCTTGGCAACATGACTCAAAATAAGATCACAAATCAAATTGTAGACTCATGGAGAACTATGATCAAAAAGAGATAAATGGATTTCCCAACCTTGGCACGAGGAGTGAAAGGGTGTCATCTTTCAAGAGTCACTAGTTGCCACAAATTAACACAGATTTCATATAAGTTCCCTTTTCCAAATTTTCCCCCACCATGTCTAGCGAGTACCTCTTTATTTTTACACAAGCTTGAGGATAACATAATCGTGTACTATAAGCTCATCTTTCGGATGAGTCCTTTGGAGTATTTTTAACAAACCCTAGGAAGGAGTGGTTTGGTCCCATATGGGTCTTTCAATGTAAATTTTACGATTCTAGAAAAAGTAAACTCTGTGGTTTTTCACGTTTGGAGAGTTTGAAAAACACTTAAAGAAAACTCCAGGGTTAAATTTTCCGTAAATTTAGTCTCCCAAGCCCAAAAAAAGTATAAAATAATACCTAGGAGAAATCTTCTAGCCACAATTGACAAGAGTATTTATTTTTCGTAATTAATCGTACTCGGCGCAAAAAAGGGGTAAACTAAAATTGAATAGATTCTCTTTCAAATTATTTAATGAGCGTGAAAGAAATCAAGCTCTCTCAACAATTTTTTCGTATTTATAGGGTTTCGAAAAGAGATTAAAGAAAATCTCTATAGCATCTTCATAGCCACACAGGCTATCTCATTATCACATAGATCAAATCACAAGTAACATCATCACTATCAGCAGCATCTGATAGCACCAACTGCATCAAATCTCAAAGCCATACTCCATCTGAGTAATCGGGCATGATGTTGAATAAGTCACTCACTCCACAGAGTGATACAAGAACCATTATTCTAATCCGGACATATGTCCTAGAAGAATAATTGTTCCAACATATGTTGGAAGCCACACCATGGGATACAAGGACTATTCTTCTAATCCAGACATACCTCCTAGAAGAATGATTGTCCTGGACCATTTTCCCTCTTGGCACTACTGTGAACTCAGGGAAAATGTATGTCATGTACCCATCTCTCCACTCTAGTCACTACTGTGAACTCATGGAGACGAACCATTCTTCTAATCCTGAAATACATCCTAGAAGAATAGTTTTCCATGGTACATCAACAATCTGTCAACCTAGACCATTCTCTACAGGGAGAATGTATGTCCACCAACAATCTTTCAACCTGGACCATCCTCCACAGGAAGGATGTCTGTCCACTAGCAATCTATCCTTCCTGGACCATTCTCCACTTGGAGAATGTCTGTCCATCATCACATTGACTATCCATCTAGATGGAAATCATCTCCAACATTAGTGGTAGTCTCCATGGCAATCGGAACAATGCCATCCAATAGAGCACAATTGTGTCTATCCATAGTAGTACACAACTACTACCCAGTGGTACACAACCACTCCTAGTAGCACACGATTACTAACTAGTGACACATAGTCACTATAAGTGGATCACATCCACCACATTAGCATACAACTATTGTCCAGAGACATACAGTGTCCACAACAATCATGTCATATAATATCAACCTGCATAAATAATATCATGATACAAATTGAGTCATCTAGGCCATTCTTCCACTCACATCTGTGAGATCTGAAGAGCGTCCGCCCTCGAAAAGTAAAAACATCATCCATGGGCTATCTGGAATATTCTTCCCAAGCATGGTAGAATAAATGTCCCTGATTTATGAGCCTAGACCATTCACCTAACTGGGCCATTCCTCTGGCACTAATCATAGTGCAACCTGGAGAGAATGAGTCTGCCCTAGGGAATTCTTGTCCCTGATTGTTGAACCTGGATCATTCACCTAACTGGGCCATTCCTCTGGCACTAATCACAGTGAAACATGGAGAGAATGAATCTGCCCTAGGGAATGAGTGTCCAAACCATTTCCTAATGGAAATGATTGTCCTGCACCAACCTCCAAAATGGACCATTCTTCGAAACTACTCACAATTGTGAACTTCGAAAGAATCATTACCCAGTGAGGCAAACCATTCTACTTGACCACTACTCAAAGTGACTGCCAAGAAGAATCACCATCCTATACCACTCCCCCACACTGGCCACAAGGGGAATCGTTGTCTATGGTACATAAACAATCTATCAGACCATTTTCATTACGAAAATGACTGCCCGATCTGGACCATTTTCCGAACTGGAAAATGACTGCCTGTTAGAAATCTCGAACCACTTTCCGAACTGGAAAGGAATTTCCCAACCTGGACCATTTTCCGAACTAGAAAATGACTGTCCATAAATCAGTAACATATCAATGTTCCCTCCCAACCTAGGAATAATCACTTCCTTTTCAATAAGGAAGTTGTATCTACGAGCCCCAGCTTGTCCCTTAAGTACGCAAACTTTTCATCTTGGACAGAGGCTTTACCAAAATATTTGGTATCTTCTCATCTGTGGAGATATACTAGAGAACCACTTCTCCCCTATGGACTTTATCACAGAGAAAATAATGATTGATCTCAATGTGCTTCGACCTGTCATGGAACACCGGGTTCTCTGAAGGCTTCACATAGCTCTGATCATCATAATATATCACAGTCGAATCCAGAACCCGATCAGACAATCTAGAAACCAACTTACAGAGCCACACTGCTTCCGTACAAGCATCAAAAGCCAAGAGGTGCGCTAGGCTAGGGTGCACTAGGATGTAAAGGAATTAGGTGAAACATTTCAGCATAAGTGCCTGAACACAAGGGTTAGGGTTTGTTGCAGTTGCATAATCAAAAAACCTAGTTGCAGTTGTAATTGGTGCCATAACGAGCTTAACAAATAACTTCCCAATCTATCTTCCAGTGGTTAGACTATCTGAAGATAGGGTGGGCCCATAACCTGTTAGAATAGTTTTTTCATAGACAATATAGCAATATTGTCACCCAACCATAGGCATGAAGCCACCCCCAAGCACCTTTAACCTTGAAAGACAGAATAATTCTGGAAGCAAACCTTAAAACCAATAGCCAACCAAGATAGTGTATCTCTCTCCAAGGCTAGCATACCAAGCAAATAATCCAAACCATAACCAAGTAGAAATCCCAACCATAACCAAAAGCCAAAATCTCAGTTGCAGTAGTTGCAGCTGCACTCCCTCTCCAAAACTTGCGCACCACTAGTATGTGTGAGCTGTGAGAGTGTGAATGACAAATGAATTCCAGCACCCTCTTATTTATAGTGCTCTTTGTCATCTGTCTAGGCCGACTTCTTCTTTTAGAGGTTAACACTTAAATATTAATTATTATATGGAGTCGACATGTCTTCTAGGGTTTCTACACATCTGTTTAGGGTTTCTTTTGCTTCCGAAAATATTCTAGTCTCATCAAAGGTTACACATAGAGGTTAATACCTCCCGCAGGTACCATAATATCAACAATGGGGAAATGCCATAAGTGGAAATAGGACTCCTACATTAGTGTAATAAACCAATCCAACATGAATAAACTAGGAGGGACTCTACATGATGGAAATATCTCCTTGACATTCAAGACAAATTAGAGATCAAAATACAATAGAATCTAACAATGGATTTATCACATACTTGAACTTCATTGCCTTGATGAAGACCAGCTACTAGTGCAAACTAGTGCTCCAACGCAAAACTTTCAATATGGGAGAAATCACACCCAAGGATCGATTTTCCACCCAACCAATGTAGCATCTAGAACCAAGTGATGCTCCCCAAGAAGGGCTTAAACCCAATGATAATATAGTGTAATAGTCCCTAAGTACTATATTCAATTAAACTCACTCTACCCAGAAAATCATAGCAATGGGTTAGAAATCCAAATGAACACAACTTTTGTCTGGTAGGGAGGCCTCTAGCGATCATTTCCAAGCTCAATATTGGGGCATAATACCCCCCTTGGGATAAAGACACCTCAAACCTTCTCTTGCCCACTTAGACAATGTTGGAGTAGTTTTTAGACTACTCTTGCAAATCACATATCAATAACCACTTCCTCTTTCTCCAGAAAGCAAACAACAAAATATCCAACCCCCTCCCTTAAGGCAGTGATCCTCTTTTCTATTCCCCCCAAAAGGTAGCACTATTTTCCAAGAAAGTGTTTTTGTTTTCCCATCCCCCTTTCTAAGATCATTTACCACACCTAAATATTTTTGAGGCGAAATTGGGGTTAGGGGTAAAAAATAATAAGGTCATAAAACGGTTATTTAGTGAATTAAAACCAACCCCCTTGTGCCTTAACCCCTAAATCAACTCAGGAACCATTTTTCAAGTGTTTTAGATCACACGACACTATTTTTAGGTTGGCTATCCTCATTGAGCAAAAAGTCCTTTCCTTGGGTATGATTTTCACCACATGACTAGCATTCATCTAGGCTACTCCCAACATATGACCAAGGTTAGTGTGGGTCCTAGGAAACATAAATCTACAACAACGGTCAGTTCCGCAAAAAAACTCATATTACTTTACTAAGCCATCTAGTCAAGAAAGACATTGTTCTAATGGATCATAACCAAAATCTACATATTACATCTTTCAATCACTAACAATAAACACCTTCATAAGGCATGTATTTTAATCATAAATGATACATTAGAATAACAAACCATATGTGAGTACATAACATCATATTATATTCAGAAATATAAGCAACATGAGGTGGGGTGTTATAATACTTTTGTGGGGGCTTTCATTATATGGAAGGCACTAGTTAAAGCTTTCTCTTTGATAGGAAACTAGTTGGCATGGAAAGTGGAAAGGGGGGATAGAATGAGAATAGGGGGGGACCCCGAGGTGTGTTGCACAAGAATTTATAGGTTATCTAAGCCTCTAATTAACTTCTTAAACAAAACAAGTTTTCCATTGTTTAACAAAGGCAATAGATCCCAAGACTACTTCCATCTGGAACCAAGGATGGAAAAGTGTTGGCAACCTTGAGCTATAGGGAGAGGATGTGGATAAATAGTATAAATTTAGACAAATAATACAACAAAGTGCTATTAGGCTTATGGATGAAGAGGAAGAAACTATATGGTCAAAAAACATTGCTATAGAAAGGTTCACTGCACAATTTAGGTATAAGGCCAATTTTGAGGAAGGTGAAGAAGGTGAACAGAAGTGGTGGTGGAAGCACATTTGAAAAATTAAAGCACCATTCAAACAAGTGTATTCTTGTGGTTAGAATTATCAAACAGATTTTTGACTTGGGACCATTGTATGAGAAGGCCCTAGCAAGGGCTAAAAAATAGGAATCAATTGATCATATATTAGTGCACTATGCCTTTACTAAAAATACTCTAAGGGGAATCTCTAAAATTGACAGATATAAAAGGAGTTGGGTAGGGGACTATATGGTCATATGTGTGGAATGTCGGTTAGAGGATCAATCTATAAAAGAACATAAGGCGCTTCCTTGTATTGTTGCATGGACCCTTTGGTTGGTTAAGAATGAAAGACCTTCCAGAATAAGTGGAATCTTCCTATTCATGTATTTTATCAAATTAATTATGCATGTGGAGGAATGTGGAACACCAATAAAGGGAAGGCACCAAGAATTTTGATAAATCTAGAAATTTATAAAACCAATGCTTGGGGATTCTTTGAAAGTGCATGTCAAGGGGCCCCTCAAACCTATGGAATTGGTGCTAAAGGAAAATCACAATATCTCTTTCAACATTGTTTTGGAGAAAGGTACAAACAATAGGGCAGAAATGTATGTATTATGGTTTTTTATGAGAATAGCCCTTGAAAAATGTATAAATCAACTTCAAATCATGGGTGACTCTAATCTAGTCATTGTTTTTTGGGCAAGAGCAAATAAATAAATAAATAATAAAAAAAACAATATATAAAACTTACTTCTATTCCCCCTTGATGGAAAGAATTAGAGCACTTAAAAAAACTTTCTCAAAACTTCATCTTCAATACATTTATAGAATTAAATTTAAAGGCAAATGAATTATCAAAACAAGCTTTAACCCTTCAATTTGGCATTTTCAATGCAATGGACATAGAGGACAACAATTTGCTTCCATCTCTCAAGAGGTCTATTTATGACTAACCTCTATTTTTCCGAAAAGCTCAATACAAGATCCTAAGAAAGAAAGAGATGAATATCTATGTTAATATTTTGTGGCTTTTATGTTCAAATATTGAAGTTACTTTTTTAATTTTTTGATGATGTCTAAATGGCAAAGGACAAGAAAATTGTATTAAATGGGACATATGAAAACCAATTATTTTTATTTTTTGTTTCCTGGAGAAAGGAGAGACAAAGATTCATCAAAGCACTATAAAGGCATATCTCACTGTATATTTTGATTTCTGCTTGAAATAACAAATATACATTTTTTCTTGGAAATAAAATATATGCACACAATTATGGTGGAAAATATTTGACAAGCCATAAAAATTTGATTTGAATTCTGCTTGAAATAACAAATATACAATTTTTTCTTGGAAATAAAATATATGCACACAATTATGGTGGAAAATATTTGACATAAGCCATAAACATTTGACTACAAGTACAGAAGGATATCATGGAGTTTAATTTTAGGTTTTTCAAAATTGAGTTTTTCAAGGTCAATTGATATATATATATATATATATATATATATATATATACACTTTTGGGTGAGGAGAAAATGATAATCAAATGTCACGGTAATTTTTATAAGACCAATACAACTATATTTGAACTCACAAAAAACCCTCATGTTCATAAGGCATGGTAGAAAAGGGCAATCCCAAGAGATGACATCAAAAAGAAAAAAGTCACATATACACTAGAATTTGAATAGGACTATCAAGACAATAGACAAGATGGCAAAGATTAACACGGGGCAAAAAGATGACATTACAAATTAAAAGAACATCTTGAATGAAGAAAACCTACAAAACGATCTAAGAGTGCATGGAAGACAATAAGTTGAGATACTAAACGTTGGAGGTTAGACCATCAAAATGAGTATCTTATTCAAATGATAGAATCTTGATATAGATGATTATGCAATAATAGTATATTTTCAAAACTAAGCCAATGTTAATCACTGATCAATTTGAGACCAATAAATACATCTTTAAAAGAAAATGACAAACTAGTTGAAGACATTAACAATTAGTAAAGTTTTATAGTTTTTTTCTTATTAAATTAAACATTTTAAAATGTTTAATCTAATAACAAACATTTTAAACTATATATAAACTTTACACCTTACACTCAATAAACATTTTAAACTCTCTCTCTCTCTCTCTCTCTCTCTATATATATATATATATATATATATATTGTTGTATGTACACTAATTGTCTGTCTGTTTGTATTATTTACCCCCAATTATGAACCTTTTACAAATCCAACCTTGTGATAAAAATAATGTTACATGGAAGTTCTCCAAGGCTTCCTATCCTTGGGAATTCCCATTATTACTCTCAATGATATAGATGATAATACAATAACAGCAAATATGTGCAAAAGTAAGTCAGTGTCTATCATTGATCAATTTGGGACCAATAAATAATTTTTTAAAAGAAAATAGCGAAGTACATCGATGACAATTAGTAAAGTTTTAAAGATTCTTCTTATTAGATTTAATATTTTAAAATGTTGCTAATAACTATGTATTGCTTATTAGATTAAATATTTTAAAATGTGGCTAATAACAAACATTTCAAAATGTGTATAAACCTTACACAATGCATTCTTAATAATTTGTTAAAAATTATATTCTCTATATGTATTGTTATATGTACACTATATGTTTGTTTGTATTATTTACCCCCAGTCATGAACCTTTTACAAATCCAGAATTATGATTAAAATAATGTTTCATAGGAGTGCTCCAAGGCTTCCTACTCTCACGAATTCCCACTCTTACTCTTGAGCATTCTCAAGACCGTTCCTAGCATTCTCAATCTTACTCTTAGGTATTCCCAATACCATTCCCAAAACTGTGTGCACACACATCTATCCCAGATGCTCCTAATATCACCTCGTTGTTGAAGGACCACTCTATGCTCTGGTGGATCAAGATTGAGAATACCTTTAAGAAATATGCATCCCCCTCAAAAAAAATCTACAATGAGGCATCAAGAGCATTCCAATTACCAACACTCACTCAAAGGGTATCTCACCTTCAAGGGATGTAGACATACCCCAAACCATAACATGACAATGGCGATAAGAAAAAGTATAATACTCAAGAAGAAAATAATTTACCTGGGCATTGGATACCCTACATCAGCATCTCTCTTCAATCCCCTATTGTATACAAACACCAAGAACATGGCAAAATAATTTATCTGGGCATTGGATACCCTACATCAGCATCTCTCTTCAATCCCCTATTGTATACAAACACCAAGAACATGGCAAAATTAGTGACAAAACAAGCCACTCCAAGGCTTTGCTCCTTAAGTAAACTCAATACTTCCAAAATTCCTCTGAACATCGCACCCATCGAATAAAAGCAACATGTATATATTATAGAAGAAAAGGTCACATAGAGAGACCTTCTCAAGATCCCTATATAAACTTGATAGCTAATTCATAGTTAATACAAGGCCTTTAATCAATGCTGATAGCTACCCATGAGTGACATGGAGATGCTAACAAAAAAAACATCGAATTTCTTTGCCTTTACAAGTTGCGCTCATAAGTTAATAGTGAATACAAAGCTTTTAATCAATTGCTAATATCTACCCGAGTGACATGGAGATGCTTACGAAGAAATCATCCAAGTTCTTTTCCTTTGCAACTTGCGCTCATAAGTTCATATTTAAAACAAAATTACCCATCCTCAATTAAAAAGCTATACTGAATAGTCAATGAAATAGTTATACTGAATAGTCAATAAAATAACTGAAGAAAAGGATACAAACAAACAAGATATAATTAACAAATAGCACTCAACCACCGACTCCTCTCCTTTAAATGTTTGTGCAATTATTGGTGCAATTGAAGTATCTTAACCCACAAAGTTCACAATGAAAGCCCTTAAACCCACTTATCAGTATGATAGTTTTACTTCTTCATGAGCAGTAAGTGTGTTATAGACATACAACATTCAACAGAAAGACCCCACTTGATCGGTGCTGCCTCCTCAACACCTCAATAACAAATGAGCTGGCAACCCTAGGAAATAGGAACTGTGTCCATCACCATGCCCAATCTATTTGCACTGGCCTTGGCAACCCCGCATCAATGACAAGACAAAGCATACCACACCTTTGGGAGGAATTGAACTTGGTGGGTGAATATTACCCCAGCTTGACCAACCAGTCATGCACCCACTACCAACCAAATTGTAATAAGCTCAAACGCAGCCATCACATTAAATGAACATTAATATCTTTGCATGCATTATGGTGACCATACATTAGAGAATAAAACAATAGTAGTGAATCCTTACAAGTCCAAAAAAGACCTGCCCTGAACAAAAACACATTTGTTCTCCCCATGACTGGTTGAACCACAATACAAGATCAACGTGAAAACACCATCATCTGTCAAGACAGCATTTTCTAGATGATTTGGAAACACACACCTTCCAACGGTCTATACAGTTCCTAGTTACCTCCGCTTGTAAAAAGCTCAAAGAATATTTGCTAGACCTCAAATCTACAATAAATCAATCTTTCAGTATCATTCCCCAATATTGAACAGCTAATATCATAAAGACGTACGAGATCCAAAAAATATTATTGTACAGAGACAATAGAGAATTAAAAGATTGTAAGTGTATAATGTGATTTAAATAATGGGCATTGCGTATAAAGGTGACACCATAACATCCCTATGAAATTATCTGAGGAACAGATGCTTCACTTCATTTGCACAGGAAGAAAAGATATTTATTTAGTCAGAATCAGCCTCAATCCAACTGGCCTTCAAATGAAATTGAAACTAAGTAATTACAACTATTTAATATTTTACATATTGTGTTTTGGGTATAATAAATCTTTCTGGGCATTTCAATCTCGCTTAAAAACCATTCCTATGCACTAGCACCATCTCAAAGTTTTCAACAGTTAATGTTCAGGTTCTGGTGGATTCTGCCACTGTAGGCAGAGACTCCTGGCTCTTCTGCTTCTCAAAAGTTTCAATTGCAGTTTGCAATTCATCAGTGCTTCCAACTGCTCGCATTGTGTAAATGTATACAGCTGCAACAAACCCAGTCAATCCTCCTGCCACAATAATGTTTTTTGATCTAGAGGTCAAGCTTGTGAAGCTTCGGAATCCAGACATTTCTGATTAACCTGCAAGGGCAAAGGGTCAGATGCTGTAACCTAGATAACACTAATAGATAAAAATAATAAACGTAGACCAGAATGGTATATATTATAAACAAAAATCCCATAACTGTAATGGAAAAATACCAGCGTAGATCCATCTTAAACCCGGATCTATCAAGCACTGAGAGGGATCCAATTTCTTAAGGTGTAATTTTATTTTTTATTATTTCATTCCATGCCAAGTTTTACACATTGCGTGTAATTGTTTTTCCTTAATTGAAGCGATTTTATTTTTATTATTGTTATTTTTTTTAATTGAGCGGACTTTAACGTGTGTAATTGTTTGTTTTTAATTGAGCCGACTTTATTTTTATTAATGTTTTTTTTTTTAAATTGAGCGGGCTTTAGTTTTTTTTAATGTAGTGTTATCTAACATAACATAACATAACACTAACGCCTCAACATCTCCCCCATACTGGGCTGTAGAGCAACTCGCTACTCTCGGTGCAATAACTGCAAAAAAGCAAATATGCCTCACATGAAACTCAATATGCAAGATTTACAAATATAACATTTACAGCATATCACAAGAGCATCAAACCAAAGAGCCTATCCTTCTAGAACAACCAGTTCAGTCGATCTCAGAGGAGCCTGGAGAAATAGAAACTAAAAATGCAGACCACACCATCCCTCAAAAAGGCGAAAATCAAAAGGATCCAATCTCAAGAGTATAATCCTGTCCGTAGTCATTCCACCCATAGAGCCCACTGGATCAAGTCAACCACTGAATGAGGAGAGACCAGTAGTCACCAAGAGTGAGAGCTAGTAAGCAGATGACACATAAGCCTGAGCCTTCAAAAAAAGTAAAATCAAAAACCCCCTCATCTTCTTTGAAATTTGTTAACAATATTAAAGATACAAGATGCTCGTCCACAGAAGAACGAGAAATTAAAACCCTTCACTTGAAAATTCAAAAGACAAAACCCCCAGCACCCAAGACAGGAAGGAAAGCTAACTTGAAGAAACTAAAGCCAGAAGGCCAATTCCTCATGGACTCAGGGAAATCCCAGTCTCTACAGGAAGCTTATTTTCTTCACCAAAAAAAACATTCACAATGAAAATGCTATTCTTGCAATATCAGGGATCTGAATGCCCCCGCAAAACAAAGACTTCTCAAAAGGAAAATCAAGATGGAGAGACTTCATATTTTCTTTGTACAAGAAACTATTGTTGACTCTGGAGCAATAGAAAATTTAGATCAAAAAATATGGAGAGTATTCAAGTATTGCAAACAGCTCTGGAGTCTGGTGACTTATCTAGGGTTCTAGGTATATAATGGAACCCTAGGAAGGTTCTTTTTGAAAACTCAGAAGAAAACAGATGGTGTTTACCTGGTAGATTCTCATCTGTTTCATCTAATCTCCCTAGCACTCTGACAAATCTGTATTCCCCCACAGATATTGTGCATGAAATCTTGTGTTGGGAAGCTCTGGAAAGATTTAGACAACCAGGATCAAGGGAGCCTTGGATCTTGGGAGGATAAGACATTCTAAACCCCAATGATAAAAGAGGAGGGCTAAGGCTTTTAGACCAAGTTAGTGTGAGACTGCAGGAAATGTTAACTGCTCTAAACCTGGCAGACATCAGCCCAAAGGGTGGTGAAGATTCAATTCCCATAGAACAATAGAAGAGGAGGTATAGCTTTGATAGCTGAACGACTGAACAGATTTCTTGGAAGTGACTCTCTTCAAAAACAGTACTTCTGTTGAATCCTTCATCCTAAAGGGAGCTGGTTTGGACCACTGGACAATTCTTCTCCACATCTCAGAAGATGAAAGACTTCCCAATGCCCCCTTTAGATTCCAAAAGATGTGGTTTTCCCATCCAAGCCTAAAGGACTAGCTCGCAGTGCTTGTCAGAGGGGCATCCAGGAAGAGGTATGAAAATGTTTATTTTGGAACAGTAACTAAAATATGCCGAAAATAAGCTGAAGGACTGGAATAAGGAAACGTTTGGGAATCTTTTTGCTCAGAAATAGGAGTTAGAAATGGAAATGAAGAAGATTCAGGAAGCAATTATGGAGGAAAGGAAAACTCCCTCTTTAACTCTCAAAGAAAATGAGATCGTTCAAAAAATGGATGATCAAAAAAAAAAATTAAAAAAAAAAATCTTTGGAAACAAGTCAAGTGTAACCTAGCTGAAAGAGAGGGATAGAAACACAAAATTATTTCACCATACCACTCTTAAAAATAGAAGGTCCAACTGGATCTCTATGCTAAGCAAGGCCAATGGGGAATATTCTAAAACAAGAAAATCAAAGAAGACGTAACTAATGGTGTAGAAGCATCAAGAAGATCAAAGAAATCCGTAAGAGCAGTCAACTCCAATTTCTTAGTTTTGATTCCACGAAAGAATGACTCAGTTTAGCAGAATGCTTCAGGCCTATTGCTCTCTGCAACACTACAAAATGATAACAAAGGTCATGGCAAAGTTCAAACAGACTCAAATCACTCTTGGAAAAGACGATATTCTAAGAGCAATGGGGATTTGTGGCTGGTCAACAGATATTGGATGGCATTATTGTGGCTCAAGAAGCAGTGCACTCCCTCAAATTCTCAGGGCGTATAGGGACACTTATGAAGCTAGATATGTCCCAAACTTATGACAATCTAAATTGGAAGTTACTAACAAGGATCTTAAAGGCCTTTGGATTTCACAGAACTGAATTGATTGGACTCTGAACTGCATATCTACAGCCTCCTTTTCTGTCCTGGTCAATGAAGGTCCTTCCAATCATTTCAATCCGTCGAGACTCAAGAGGAATCCGACAAGAAGACCCTCTTTCTCCTTACCTGTTCATTTTGGCAGCAGAGGGGTTGGGAAGATTGATTTCGAGATGCAAACTGGAAGGATCTATATGGAATCAAACCAGCTCATATTTCAGACCCTATGTCACACCTACAATTCATAGATGATATCTTACTGGTTAGGAATTCGTCTTTACAAGAAGCAAAGTACTTCACGAAAGCCATAAATCATTTTCTTGTGGCTTATTGGGGACTGGATGGGTTGGGGGGAATCTGATAAACAAAAATAAGTGAAAGATCTTTTTCTTCCACACATACTTAAGTGTTAGAGGAATATCAGCAGAGTTCTCAGGTTCCAGAGGGCATCCTTGCCAAGCAAATACCTAGGAATTCCTTTTGTTGAAAATGATGGGAGATGTCTCTCATGGGAGAAAGTAACAAGCAAGATAAGATCCAGGCTGAACAATTTAGGAGCTTATCTTTAGCAGGTAGGATTGTTCTGATTAACTCATTACTCCAAGCAACCCCATATATGTTCTCAGCACTAGCTGCCTCTACAAAGGTCATTAAAAATTTGAGAAAATCTAGGAGGACTTCCTGTGGGTTGGCCTATTGTTAAATGGGATATGGCCTCTTGTACCATGGAAAAAAGCATGCAGACTTAAGTCATTGCAAAGATAAGTAAACTTACCATTTTAACATGACCCTGGGTGGGAATTTTTTATGGAGATGGCTCTTTGAGAAGACTTGTCTATGAGCATCAATTTGGAAAGAAAAAAATTATTTGCAAGGACCATGGGAGAGATATAACCAGAACAACCAATCTTCCTGAGATCTCCTTTATATTGAACTGCATTAAAAAAGGCCTAAATCTTATTCAGAATCAGTGCTCTTGGGAGATTGGGGAATGCAATCCTGTTTTTTTTTTCTCAGAGAACTATTGGGAACAAGAAGATCCTCTAGTCAATATCCACAAGTTGGAAGAAACAACAGTTATCTTTGAACAGGAAGGATGAAGATTAGTCAGCAATTACTTGGAAGATAAGAAATACAAAAGGGGGACTACTGATTCTGGGAAAGATCCTGGAAAGAACCTACTTTATGGCCTATGAGCATCAATGAGGATCAGAAGAAGCTCCTGTGTCTCATCTACAGAAGAGAATGATCCCCTACAGCAAGGGACCTGACAAACTAAGATGGGAAAGGGCTAGTTACAGGATATTCTCAGCAAGTAGAGTATACTCTTCTTTGTTGAATCTGGAAACCCACGAGAAAAACCAGAAAGATTGGAGAAAACTGTGGAACCCTGGCCATTGGCCAAAAATAAATGCCTTTATGTGGTTAGCCTCTCAAAGCAGCATCCTTACCTGAGAAAATTTGTAGAGGCAGAGCTACCTGGGACCTTCAAGGTGTGAACAATGCAATGAGCAAGAGGAATCTGTTGACCATAAAATACTCCACTGCCCAACAAGTAAGAGCTGCTCGAATATGCTCTAAAGACTGATGAGGAAACCTGACAAGTAATACCGAGGGAACAGACAAAGTATGCCAAAGTTGGAAAGTAGGAGACTACAAATCTGACATCCCCAATAAAATTTGGGAACTGGCCCTCGGTTTATCTGTTGGAATGTATGGCTTGAGAGAAACAAGCAAATCTTCCAAGGGAAGGCCCTGTCATCTGTCCAACTCAATCAATCGGTAAAACTCGAGGAATGTTAAAGAATCTATAGAGGCAAAAACTAAGGAAGAGGATGACCTACAAATCACTCTTAAAGAGAAGCAGAAGATCGGAGCTTGGGGCATTGAGATAAAATGCTCAAAGATTCAGCATAATCAGGTAGAGGAAACTTCAGAGCATCTGGAAATTTGGAAACCCCTGACCTTTCCTTTTTATCAAATCAAATTCAATGGCTCTTCCCGAGGAAACCCTAGAAGAGGCTGGTTTTGGTTTTGTGATCAGAGATTATAAAGGGGATCCGATCCACTCTTTGTTTCTGCTGGAAACATAGGTGAAACGTGAAACTACCAATAATTACAGTGAAACCACAGCAGTGAAAGAAAGCTTAAGAGCAGCTCTAACTTTAAACCTAGATAATGTAATTTTGGAAGGAGACTCAAAAAAACTCATTTTGGACCAGTTAGGGAACCCTGATTCTTCAATGAATAGGTGGTAAGGGAAATAAAGGAGATGGCAAACCTCCTGTCCAACCTGGAATTCAATCATGTAAAAAGATGTGCAAATGTCGTGACTGACAAACAAGCAAACTTGGGTGCTGAGACCCAATGGGGCAGGATCTTGGCAGAATGGTCAGGTACAGCATATCAAGGATCAAGTCGGGATCATCATCCAAGAGGATTTGACAACATATAAACAACAATCTCACATCAAGAAGATCAACTAGATTTATACCCAAGACAAGGGGAGTGAAAACTTGGGCACTGAGACCCAATGGGGCAGGATCTTGGTAGAATGGTCAGGTACAGCATATCAAGGATCAAGTCAGGATCGTCATCCAAGAGGATTTGGCAACATATAAACAACAATCTCACATCAAGAAGATCAACCAGATTTATACCCAGGACAAGGGGAGTGAACCCGGAGGAATTTTTCTATCTCAGCCTAAATATTCTCTTGATGTACTTGAGAAATTTAAAATGAGTGATTCCAAATGTGCTCCTACTCCTTTTCAGTCCAGTGTGAAGTTATCAGCAGATAGTCCTTTAAAGGAAAATGATCCTACTTTGTATAGACAACTTCGTGGCAGTTTGTTTTATTTGACTTATTCTAGAATCTAGACCAGTTATATTCTTTGTAGTTGGTTTGGTTGCCAAATACATGCAGAATCCAAAGGAAATCCATTGGAAGACAACCAAGAGAATCTTGAGATTAATTAGAGGCACAGTTAATTATCTGATTCATTATGCATAGTGGAAAATTTTCCCTTGTTGGTTCTACAATTACAGATTGTGGTGGTGCTCCTAATGATAGAAAGCCTACAGCGGGTCATATGTTTCAGTGTGATACCGGTCCAATTACTTGGTCAATTGAGAAGTAGAATGCTACCTCGTCATTTTCTTGTGATGCTGAATATAGAGCAACAAAGGAACCAAGAAACAAAGCAGTATGGATGAGCAGTGTCTTATAGGAGCTTGGCCTCTAATTAAATGAATGCTACAGAAGCCATATGTGACAATTAGAGTGCAACTCAGTGATAAGATAAGATGAGATAAATATAACAATGTCCAACAAATGACCAAAAATGTAGGTCCATGGAACTGAAGAAAGTACAATCAATGTTAAGTGTTAAGAAATAGAACAAGCAAGACAAGAAATTGGAGGAAAAGGCTTTAAAGTTTAAACCATTATCAACACATGTATTCTTCTCATGGTATCAATTTGTAGTACATGTATTTGACCACCTCTAGATCTAGATCTCACTGACAACTTGTCAGTGGATAACGACAACAGCTCATTAGTAAATAAGGATGACAACTCATAAGTAGGTGGTCTCGGACTTTGTGATTGTCTAGGGACCCACAATCTAGCATTCCCCCTCTCAATCACAAGTCTGAATAATTATACCAATAACTCAACATGAATTAGTGTGTAAACTGGTATAATCTTCAATCTAAAACTTCTAAAATGAGCTTCAATGAAGATATGCCTGAAAACAGCCAATATGGATGTTGAATGGTTCATCTGAAATGAAATTTGAAAGAGACTAGAATTCCTAGAAGTGAACAGCTACCATGTCTGAACATTCCCATGGTAATTGGTGAATAATAGGATCACCATTCTAATATCAATGAACAAATAGGATCACTGAAGTTCTCTCTAAATTTAGACACAATTAAGTGTCAATCAACATCCCAATGAATAATTGAAGAGCAATGAGAGGATTCTAGATTCCATTCTAGATCTTCCCAAATATGTTGATTTGTTGAGATTGATTGATTGAATTATAAATGCCCTGTCGAGGAGACCAGTTGACATGCTAGAATTCCCAAATTCTGATTGAATTTTGATTGATAGGACTTCAAAACTTGAAGTCTAACTATCATCATTGATATTCCCCCTTATCAGATGCAAGGTGAGAATATTGTTGAAGGGATCCAAGCTTGAGCTTTTGGATTCTTTTGTTCTTCAATGGTTCATCATTGTATTTGGAGGTTTTTGGTGGATCACTAACCATTTTGACTTGGTCAATGTGGTGGTTTTGGTTGACTACTAACCATTTTGATTTCATCAATGTACTCCCCCCCTTGAGTGCAAGAGAGTAACTTTTTCTTTGACTCGTGTTTCAATTTAAAAGACATGTAGAATTGGGCTCCAATCATGCCCAAAATCTTCATCTGGAACAGTTGTTTGAAATTTATTTGCTTTTGTCATTTATCCAAGCAAATGTGTCTTTACTTGTGTTTGAACTAGATGGTAAGACATATGCAACTTATTGACTTGTTGATTCCATCACCAAGAATTTATCCAACCATAATGAATTGTTTTCTTTTTAGCCCTCTTTTTCTTTTAACATGTATTTGAATCGTGATTTGTCTTCCCACAATGACGACAAGGATGAAGATCAAAACATTGATTCTCCATGTGACCAACTCGATGACAATGTTGGCATTTCTCAAGAATTCTCAATGTTTTTATCATTAACTGTGTCATCCACATTCTTAACTTCTTCATTAACTTCTAGGGTCTTCAAATTTTCATCAAGAAATCCTGCACTCACAAACTAAACCAATTTGGAGTAATTTGGGTATATGAAAGCTACTTCTTTTGTCATATCCTAAGCCATGTCAATTTTTGTTGAGTTGCAATTCTTCCCAAGGTCTAACAATCATCTTGGAAAGATCATTTTGTACTTCTTTATGTTCTTCATAAATGTTTTCTTTTGTGAGTTCAAATTCACATTTACTACTATTGTTATCACTTTGTGTTTCTACTTGTGACTCATTTTCAACAAGATTTTCCTTCATTAGTGCACGTATGATTCCATTTCATGACTAGTTAAAGAATCATCAACCATATCTTTTGTTGCCTTTGTATCAACCATCAAATCTTTTGTATCACAAGTGACATCAACCATTTGCATTAGATCATTTGTGTCACAAGTAGCATCCATCATTTGCATTAAGTCATGTGTGGCACATGTGGCATCAACCATGTTCTCAATTTGCTGCTCCTTTTGAATTATATTAGTTCAAGTGCTTCAATCAATTTATCCTTCAGATTAATTTGATTGTGGAAATCAATAACCCAATTATGCAATC
Organism: Picea engelmannii; assembly: GCA_009831015.1. Lineage (NCBI taxonomy): Eukaryota > Viridiplantae > Streptophyta > Pinopsida > Pinales > Pinaceae > Picea > Picea engelmannii. Next base: position 190,002 of record ML787049.1, read on the forward strand.
CATGTAAGGAGTCTTGTAATTCCTTGATTTCTTGATTGGCGTTTTGTAAATACTTTTCTTCTTTACCCATTTTTAATTTTTAATTGTGTCGCGCTTGCTTGTACTAACTCACTTTCTCTTATGTCACACTCGCTTGTTTTTACTATAACCAACCTTAGCGTGTTGGGTATTACCGATCATGCACCCCAAAGTGTGATTAAAATGGTTTGATTTTGATGAAAATGACCTCCTTATTCAAATTTCAGCCAAGTCTTTGCACAATTGATTTTTGAAAGGATTTGAAACTCTACCCTTCAATGACAAACACAAAAACTATTTTGACATGGATCAATTGACGCATATTTTACATGGTCCATAAATGATTATGACCTTTGAATTTTTGACAATGCTCAATGAAGATTTGAGGAATAAAGAACTCTAAGTTCTCTTTGTTACATGCTTTGAATGATCAAGATTTGTATGCCTTGTCTACTCCATGTGTGTGGTATTTAAACATCAAATTTAAAGTGTCAAAACTACACGCAAAACATCGGAAGCCTCCATGAAAATATCCACCATCCACGACCACAATAGTCCTTAGACCTCCTTATTCTGATTTCAGGACAGGTCTAGGACAAGAAGCAAAATAAAAAATTCATTTATTATGATATTCTTCCTGTGATTCCACTAATACAACTGCTAACCAAATATCAGGGTTTTTTTCTGGAGTAGAATCCCATCATTTCACTTAAGACGGATATGTGAAGATAATTTAATTTGCTAATACCATAAAACTTCACCATCTCAGAATCGAAATAAATTAGGAACACTTTCAAATTAGTAAAAACAATGTGCTAGTGTGAGAACTATTCACCAAAGACACAGTGTCCAATGGGGAGGCATGTGTTCTTCTCACCTAGCTCTCAACTGTAAACTTTCCCCTTGATATTTTATTTTTTAATAATTCAAGCAAAATTGATGGATATTGGTAATAACGGTGCATTGTTGTTGAGCATGCAAGGCAAGGGCCATGCTATAATATAGAGTTGCATTTGTCTTCTCTTTCCATAGGCAACTCGGACAGCATTGGTGTTCATTTGATTTTGCAAAACCCCGTTTTCTCGCTGTCCTCAGAGATATGCTTCAATGGCTTCTGCGTCGACGAGTTCAGCCCTCCTTTTTACTTTCGAGCTATGCGAAGGATGCATGGGCCATTTCCAACTGAACTCAGCCAGTGATTTTCTCTTTTGGAAGGAGGGGATTTTCTTTTCCAGCTGATAGCATTGCAGTGCACATAAATGCTTCAGTCCCTCCACAGGCTCAGTGTGGATGCAGACCTTGTTTTCATTGCATCCAAAGACATTCCATCTTTCTGGATCATAGAGACGGAACCAAGGTAGTCACAGTAGACAATATGACGAATCTATATAGATACCAATTTAATTTTGATAAGTGTTTTGCTCTGGAGGTAGATTTGAAAAAACTTGGAAGATTGTTGCCTTTAAATCTGGTAAAACTCTGCAAAATTTACTGCAGCAGAGCGTCAGGGGTCGTTCAAATGCTGTTTTCAAGTGGCATTAAGCATATTTTGTGTGTTTCATGAGGATGGATGTAGAAGCACAACCAAAACAATAGACCCAAAGGCTTCACTCTAGCAAAACTACTCGTTTCTGCATTTGGAATCTATTCCTTTGCTGGGCAGTTTAAAGAAACCTTTTTTTAGCACCCCATCTCAGGTTATGGAAGGGTGGGATCTGTGTAGCAAAATATTTAGATTTGGATCAGTCAAGAGGAGATTTTATGCCACAGGCACCCTTTGGATGGCTGCAAGAGACTTGTAAGATTGAGTGCAGGATATGGGGCAATGGATAACAGAGTAGAGCTGCAGTATGGCTTCTTTGATTCTACAAGAACATCTCTCCTTAAATGAACAAATGCAGGATAAGAGATCGAATGCAACAGATTTGACTGTAACAATGCATTCAACTTGGATCTAGAACAACTGATCTAATCAGTTTCAACAACAATCGTGTTTTTGAAACATGTATTTCAAATATGAAGTTAAACAACTTCTTTTGTCAAGCTATCTGAAGATAGATTCTATGGATCTGCTCTTCTAAATGTCTTTGCAGAGTTTTATCTGAGCATTGTGGCAGATCTGATCTACAATCTTGAACAGATTTGATCTATAACATGCCTACACTTCTTCCCTTTTCTTTGAATATTGAGATCCCACATGCATATACTAAAAGAAACAGTTGTGGTATATATAATAAACTACTTTCAATGTGTTATTGTAAGGAAGAAAACAGATATAAGAAAATGATGGCCAATTAAACCAACAAAAAATCAAGAGAACTATGACCTTGTCTTTGCCATTGCATGTCCAAATGGATGTAGATCTACTATTTTGTTAGTGTAGACAACTTTGCTATTCTCTCATGGATCGCTACCATAGAGCATCTTCATATTAGCTACACCTCTCATGGATGACTACCATGAAGGAGTCACATTTCCTCACCTTCTATGGAAAACTACCATAGTGCTATCATGCCCATCAGACCATAAGAGCTTTGATACCATGTTAAAAAATAGAACAAGCAAGACAAGAACTTGGTGGAAAAGGCTTTAAGCCATTATCAATGCATGTATTCTTCTCATGGTATCAATTTATAGTACATGTATTTGACCAACTCTACATCTAGATCTCATTGACAATACATCAATGGCTAATGACAACTCATAAGTAGGTGGTCTTGGACTTTGTGATTGTCTAGGGACTCACAATCTAACAATAAGCACCTACAAATGTGCCCAAAACTACTTCAAAAGCATAAAGTAAGTTAGACTAATTGATACATGAGGAATACATAGAAGAGAAAGATCAAGTAATGTCAAAAAGAAGAAAGAGAAGAAGCAAGGGCAAGAGATAATAATGAGGCCCTAACTCAATATCTGCATCATAGTCAGAATAAGACAATCGGTGGAAGGAAGGGAGCTTGTATTGCTAATAGTTGAGAAGGAGGGACCAATGCAAAGTCTAACAATGTCATCTGAAGAATCTAGAGAGGACCCAAGGTGGCTAAGTTGTGAGATCCGGGAAGAATGCATGTCATCTATTGAACCTCTCCTAACACTCAAGGTCGTCTAATAGACATTGGGGATGGAACTATGATGGGTGGTAGTACACTGTTCAGGATGAGCCGACTCTATGGCCTCATAGAGTTGGCAAATGTGTTGACTCTATGGCCTCATAGAGTTGGCAAATGTGTTGACTCTATGGCCTCATAGAGTTGGCAAATGTGTTGACTCAATGGAATCTAAGTTGAGACTTTTGTCATGTGCGAAGCCTCGAAGAAGCCCTAGTAGGAACCAATTTGTTGGTTGTCAGCCTAGAGGAGATGCGAGGTATCACCGATCTAGAAGTTGGTGTTGCATGGATCCTACAAATTGCTGATGATCCTCTACCATCGAGATCGAGGGGAAGAAAGAACTAATCAATCTAATAAGGTGAACCTATAAAATATGTCTCCTAAGGTCTAGTACCTCCCTCAAGAACAAAGTGAGGCACCTTTGGTCCAGGTACCTAAAGAAAGTAGACAAGGATCTCCCGAAATCTCTATTGAGGCAATGGAACCTTCATCTAATCTCATAGTATACTGGGCACTGAAAGATAAGGTGGTCCTCCAACTCGATGTCCTATAGGTAACAAACCCTACAAATTCTTCTCTAATCTCGAAATGTGGTGGTCAGTCTCAACCCGAAGTCAATGCGATCAAAGTCTGAATTGGCATAATGGAATCCTGAGATCCAATGTTTCAGAGTATACTCAGGTTTGATAGTAAGGCCATCCCTTAATTGCAAGAAGTGCTCAAAATAGAAAGTCATCTTAGGACCAAGTTCCTTGGGAGGAGAAAGACACATGACCCATATGCACTACCTATAAATGTCCTCTCTCATCACTCTCTATAAATGTTGGGGGAAAAGGTAGCCAAGTGCATCAAGAGAATACCTAAAAGGGGGGAGATGATCAACAAAAATGTTCGCAAAGTCCTAAAGAACCAACAACATTGTCATCTAGGGGGAAGGCCTACAGAAGTACAAGCAATCTCCTCTAAGGAGAAAAGTGTGATAAAGGGGTGGTGCTCACCCCTAGAAGTTGTGTCACCTAGAGATCATAACCTATGGGGCAAGGAGACCAATCTAAAATAATCTTGAGCAAAGTATGTGCACTAAATTGAACCTGAATGATGTTATGGGGAAGAGTTTGTTGGCAAGGAATCATACATTGTAAGACGAGGATTTGGATTCCCTCAATCCTAGCCCAATCAGCTCTCAATAAACTAGGACACCATACCTCAGAGCCATAAAGGACCATGGGTCTAATGATTGTATCCAAGAGGTGCATCTTCTACAAGATATCCCAGAATTGGATCTAAAAGAACCATCTACCAAGTAGGGAAAGAGAACCATATCCCTTGCAGAGCATGGGCTAAAAAGCATGTTTAAAGTTGAAATGCAGCCCTGAGCACTGAACTCAACCTCAATGATGTCATGGGGAATCGTTTGCTTGCAACAGATCATACATTGTAACACAAGACACAAACAATCTCAAGGTGCAAAGGATGTGCACCAAACTCAACTTGAATGATGTCATGGGCTATAGTCTATTTGCAACAGATCATACGATGTAACATGGATCTAGACTCTCTCAATCCTAGCCCAGTGAACTCTCAATAAACTAGGACCAAGGACCTTGGACCATAATGGGCCATGGGTTTGATGATCATGCCCAAGCAATGCATCTTAGATGAGATGTCCTAGAACTGGAGCTAAATCATTATCTATCAAGCATGAAAAGAGAACCATATCCCTTCGACCTTGCAGACTCTAGGCTAAAAAGCATGTTCAAGCTAAAATGTAAAGTTGAGCATTCAACCCCCAAGTAAGTGTTGATTGTGGTATTCTCGCTCTCCCTCCCTCGAAAATGGAAATCAACTTTCAAATATCATGTAAACTGGAAAGTGCGTCGATTTGTCTCTAAATCCCCTCAAGGACAATGCTAAGAGGATCGCATCACAGATGAATAGAAGAAAAGAGATCAAAACAAGGTGAAGGAGACAAATGCACCCTCCTATAGTGCCCCCTGAGAAAAGAATCAAACTCATCAACTTTCAAAGATGAAGCATCAAGGAAGTGTCATCTTTGAGAGGTGACTGATCAAGAATTATTACTTGAGTGTTGATATACACTAAGAGTTGGAGACAAGATAGGAATTGTAAATGTCTTCTAAGAAAACCCGGATTATACTTTCTTGAATCTTATTCTCTCTCTTCCATAGTTCAGAAAAATGCATTGATCAAAATCATATTCTGTTGAGATCCAAATACAAAGAGGCAATGGATTTAACTAGCTCTTGTCTTTCCTGGTGGATATGATTGTAGATAAAAGTTTTGTACCAAACACCTCATGGGAGGATCCATTTTCATGTTAACTATATTAAAAAATATAAATCACTAATACGCAAGACATTAAGCAGCATAATAAAGGAAGTACAACTTGATATAATGTAGTATCTAAATATATCTCCTGTATGAAAGCTTTAGTGCACTGGACTAATGATAAACCTTCAATTTGAAAATGGCAATGACAATAATAGGGAGAATATAAACATCATATGATGTCAAGCAATGCCATCCCAAGCCAAGAGCAGAGGACAACCAAGCAATTCAGAATCAACCTTTTCTGGGATTTTAAAAGAAGGTTAAATCCAAGGAAAAAGAGAACATGCACATCAAAAATTCTCAAACAAACCCCAAAGTAGAATTCAATAGACAGATAACACACTCTATCTTCGGCTCTTCCTTGCACTAAGAGATGGAGGAGAAAAGGAATAAACACCAATAAAGTGATGATAACACCAACAACCCCTACTGCTTACATTGTTGTGATACATGTATCGTTCTCTACTATAGTCTCATGGTGTTCCCCTTTTAGACCCATTTTATTTTCTTGAGATTGAGGTGGTAGTCTTTTTATTTAATCACCTTCCTTATAGGACTTATGATCTAGTATCTGGCTATGTTGCAAGAAATGTGACGCGAGGCATTTATGTTTCCAACTGCTAGAGACGGATTTCTGCCATACACATTTCAGGCAGCCATAAACGTTCTTTTGGGCTACCAGGCCTTGTTTTCAGGGTGTTTCTAGTCGATTTGGGCCATTTCCCAACCTCTAGGAAAACAAAGATTAAAAAAAACATCATTTGGTGTTTTATGACTCATAAAGCTTATTTTATTAAGTTTATGGGTCATTCTCATAAAGCTTATTTTATGAAGTTTATGGGTCATTCTTCACGCTTCAACCTTCATTTTGAAGTAGACCAGGGGCATTTTGGTGCAAACCAAAGGGCGAATTTTAGTAGTAGCGATGTGATTTTCACTAGAAAACAACAGAGAATAAGAGCGAGCAACAAAAAGGTCAGTAATTGTTGTGGGTGAGGATTTTCATCTCAAAACTTTTTTCCAATGCTCCTGACTAGGGGCACCAAGCGGCAGATAGATAGAGATGACCGCAAATCAGTAAGGACATGTGGCACTATTTCTACCTCTGTGAGACACCAGCAGCGTCGCCAAACCAGACCTCATATTAGTAAGCAGACTAGTCTATTCCAACACCTCTTCCAATTCGCCTTCGTTATTGGAGTCTGATTAGGCCTCAGTTGAGAGTCCAGACCCTTCTCCTTCGACGCATCATTAGATGCAAGCAGACAATTCCTTGACACATCATCCTAGCAGAGTTTGGGGCTCGCCCCTTCTGACTTGAGACAATGTTCGGACTAGTCTCTCTTCGACATCGTATCCGAAGCTTCACAGACTCGACGAAGGGGCGGGACCAATACCCGTACTTGACTTACTGCTCTTCCAAGACCATTGCCCTCTCTAGCTCATCGAGTTGGGCTCGATGTTGGTTCATAGGGGCTTCAAAAATTTTAGAGTCTGTGGGCATTCAGATAGATCGTCTCCCTCCATTTAGATATTCTTTGGACGCACCTGGCCATCTTAGATATTCTTTGAACTCACCTGGCCATCTCCTACCGACGAGACAAGTGTTGAATAAAATCGTCAGGGATGACATTTACAGGCAATTTATCTAGCTCACTTGGGTTAACCCTCCAGGTGGGTTACGCCCAAAGATGGCCTTTTACATTGAGCACGTCTAGGAGCTTAGGGACAAGTTCATCGTTCGACCACATTACACACTCCACAACTGGGCGCACGCTCTTCGGATTTCACTAGGCTAGTTTAGAGTGGGCTCCCATAGACTTCAGGTTGAGATAGACCACCAGATTGATCAACCAAACAAGATTTGTTAGCTATGCCAACTACAGGAGGTCAAGATTAAGGAGCACTTCATCTTCCATTGCCCCATCAACTATGAGATCATGGGGCGGTTTCATTGCTTATTCAGAGGGGCTCAGACCCTCACTTGCTTCTTCGACTATCATGATCATTAGTACTTAGCTTTATACATACAGGAGGCCCTCAAGTTTCGAGCCCATACTTTTCAACCTCCTACTAGACCATACCCTATTCAACAGATCACCTCCTTCACAGTGCTACCTTCTGGTAGGGGCACTAAGAGACAAATTGATGCCAGCACAACTCCGAACTCCAGATCAGTGCAGACCCGTGGGACCTTTCTCTATCCCACAAGATTTCAGCGACATGACCAGACCGGATCATCAATGTACTCAACAACCCTTTGACCTACTTTTGTGGTCATTAACCAAACATTAATAAAATTCCCTTTGACCTACTTTATTGGTCATTAACTGAACATTAATAAAATTATTTATCTATCTTATCTTATCTTATCTTCTGGAGAGACATCTATTTTGAATTTTCTCCATTCGACCTCGGATATTAGGAGAGACGATTCCAATAGACTAAGGTAGCCTCATACCACTGGCGACATAGATTCTAGATCTATTCACGTTGTACATCTCTCTCCTGGATCGCCTCTCCATCTTTGGAGTTGGCTCTCTAGGTTTTAGATTAGACTTGTATTTTATTTTTACTTCCTACTTCTTGCTTTTATATAGGAGTTGCTTTAGCATTCCTGCTTAGTATAGACGTCATTGTACCCAACAGTCTCATTAACCTACTTTAATGGTCATTTGTCGGACATTAATACATTTATCTTATCTTATTTATCTATAAATGTCTGTTAAGGTGATTTTAGAAAATTTCATTTTTCCCTTGGAAACCCCGATCATGATTGGACTTATCACCAGATTTTCTATGTGGCATCTACCATTTGCCCAATCCATTAGTAGCTTTGAATCTCCCATTACTTGGAGCCTAACATACCTTGAACAACTGCACCTTTCAGAGGTAACCATAAAGCAAAGAGTTCAACTCTATTATTCGTCCCCTGACTAGCAGCGTACTTGAAAGAAACATAATGTTTATCCCTTAAATACAAGATGCCACCAACACCACATTGGTGTTCCTTGACACGCACCGTCAAAAAAAACCCAAACCTTAGATTTGTCAATCTCCAAATCCTTTAGGATTCATTAAGCTTTGACTTTTTCAGGTTTCCATAACCCTCCATAAGAAAATATGGTCTGATGGGCAACCTATGTAGGATGAATGTCCTTTCCTTGAAATATCATATTGTTTCTTGAGAGCCAAAGTCCCCACAATACAAAAAACAAGCTAAGGATTTGGAGCAACCACAAATTTCTCTTCATACCAATTCTCAAAATAGTCTAGTAAAGAGTCTTTTCCCACCTATTATTTCCATTTGATAGCTTTAAAGCTCCATTGTCCCTAGGTTGAAATTTTACTTAATAATGCTAGCCACAAAAAACTCCTTGTTTTCAAAGGACCGTTGAGCTTCCCTGTTTTTTTCCACTGCCATTTTTTCTCCCCGACCTCTTCTTACTCCATTCTAGTTACATAACCTAGTTTTGTTGTGTAAACCTGTAAACCTTTGTTCGTTGACCATCTTAATTCGTCTTTTTGAGCACTATGTTTTAATTGGAGAGTATAATTGTTCCATTCTTCAACAAGTTCATTCTACATATTTAAATCACTAGCATCCTTCCAGTCTTGTCTCCAGTGAGTGGCTATACTTTGGGATTCTGCAAATGCTAAACTGTAAATTCCATGGTTATGAAGTGCATCAATTAAAGGACCTCAAAATATGAAATTTGCATAACAACCAATCCAAGGATCTTCACCAATTCTGACCCTGATTCCTCTCCCTACTTTCTAGGCTAACCATTTTCCATCCAAAGGAAAAGCTTTTACTAGAGATTTTCAAATTATTGAGGCTCCTTTAAAAGACTTCCTCTCACTCCTTAGCTCTCGTATATATATTCTCAACATCACTCTTCCCCAAACACCCTCATTATGGATCATCCTCCATAAACTATTTGCTACCAAAGCTTGACCAAATATGAATATGTTCTCAAGTCCCCATCCACCTGCTTCCTTATGATTAGCAATTTTGCTCCATTTCACCATAGGAATCTCCTCTTTTTCTCATTTTCCAATCCACTAAAAATTCAAACACTTTTTTCTAATTTTGTCCTACATCCCTTTTGGGATATGTGCCAAAGACAACCAATAGACAGGTATACTTTCCAAAACTAATTTAACCAAAGCCAACCTTCCTCCTCAAGACAACCATCTAAAACACCAATTCAACAGTTTGTCTTCAATTTCTAATACAACCAAAGCTAATCAATGAATTTGTAATCATTTGGTTTTAAACAAAAACCCTGATACTTGATTTCTTTATCCAAACAAACAGGATTATATGGAATGATCTGTAAAATTTGCCTTTCCATATCTTCTTCTAGCCCATTAAAGAGAAGAGAAAATTTTTGAACATTTACATCCATACATGTTGCCTTGAAATAAGAAATAAGGGTCTAGAAGTTCTCTATCTTCGATCATCTCTTGTATTGTACCTGCTTCAAATAGCATTTACATCTACAAAAAGAAGATAAGTTGACTACGCTTACTGCCTTTATACCTTTTGTGGGCCCTTCTCTTTTTGAGGCAATGATCAATCTGCTCAAACTCTCTGCCACCAACAAAAAAAGAAAGGGGGACAATGGCCACCCTTGCCTAAGTCCTCTTGAAGCATAAAAGAAACCAAAAGGGAGAACCATTAATAAGGACTGTAAAAGATGTTGAAGAAAGGCAACCCATAATCCAATTCATTGTTTGAATATTCATCCCTATTTGGATCAATAACGATCTTAGGTACAACTAGTTTACCTTATCATATGCCTTTGCCAAATCAATTTTCATTGCCACGGCTAGAATTTTGCCTACCTTTATAGTGTGCATACTCTCTCGAGTTGAGCCAATTGCATCATGTATTTGCCTATTTAAAAGAAAACCCATCTGTTCTTCTAATATGACCCTTGATAAAAAGGACTTCAATCTATTAGCCAATATCTTTGAGATGAGCTTATAAACTGAGTTGCATTGTGATATTGGCCTATAGTCGTCAAAAGAGCCTGGACCATTCTTTTTAGGGATCAACACTATAAAAGTAACATTTAAAGCTCCTAGAATCTTTATAGAGATTTAGGACTCTTCCACTACTCTTAACAATTTTTCCTCCAACATATCATAGAAACCTAAGTAAAATTCCATTGTCCACTCATCCAAGCCTGGACTTTTTGCCTTCATGAATGAAATCGAAACAAATTTCAATTCTTCCTTAGTTATTTCAGCTCCAAGCTCTTCATTCTTTTGTTCATCAATAAGTCTTGGGAACAAGGATACTACCTTCATCACTTCTACCATATTATCCCTATCTCATTCTTGCAACAAAGATCAAAAGTGTATTTTTCCTTCTTTTGCTATTTCTGGAAAGGATCTTGCCTTTAAGCCTTCTTGTAAATTTACTTTTCACATTGTGTTTACATTTTTCCTATGTTTTGCATAATTTTGGAGAAATTTGGTGTTTTCATCACCTCCTGCCAACCAAATAGCCTGACTCTTAAGCCTCCACTCTACTTCCTCCTTTTCCAATAGGTCCTCTTTTCTTTCCATTCGTTGTGAACTTGATACTCTTCCTCTGAAAAAAAATTCCAACAACATGTTCTCAAACATCCTACCAATTTCCTCTTCAACTTCCTTCAAATCTTTTTGTCTTTCTTTTGCTTTGCTTTGTGCCCATTCAACTACTAATTTCTTCACTTTTTCCAGATTCTTAGCCATTGGAACAGTGTTGTCTCTCTAGAGTTTTTTATCATACTTCTGTTGATTATGAATTATTGTTTCTCTAAATTCTTCCTCTTTTGGACAAGTGTGATTGACTTTAAGGGGAGCGTGGTGTTATTGAGATTCTAAATCAATTTGGAAAAGAATAAGCAAGAAATTTGATAACCCCCCAATTCCCACCCGGGATTTTATTTTGTCTACTTCCTCTCCAATTCTTTCAACAACTAAAATCCTATCTAATATTTTTTATATTCCCTCCCTCCCTCTTCTTGAATTCCTCCAAGTACAAACTAAAGATGTTCCTCATCAATCAACTTGAAATCCTCAAAAATATGGATGAAGCTGCTAAAGGGTCTTGTCAAGCAGTTTCCCCCAAGATTTTTGTAGTAAACCATGGAAGATAAAGATAAAACATGCAAGATAAACCCTTAAGCTTGAGAATAAACCCTTAACTTCGAAAACACCAAAACATTCACACTATAAAGAACATAAGAATGTTTTAAGGTAGGGTAACACCATCAAATACTCCTTATGGAGGGAATCACCGCACAAGCCATGCTTGTTACAATACAATAACATCAAACATATCTCAACACAATGATATTCATGTGTATTTATACTTTCTCATGAGTATTCTTAGGTCTCTAGGTCAACTACCACTTATTATTATATGATTTCCTATAACTACCTAGTGGGCCTATTCCATGATTATGGCTACATTACATTCATTATCCCCTTGGGTACCTCCCTAGGTACCCTTTATTATCCTCCATAGGTACAATCAATGTTTTAAAACTTGGACTTGGGATTGACTCGGACCGGTTTGATTTCAATGACTCAGTTTACTAAAAATTACATAAAATATTTAAATTTTAATGAAAAATATATATTTTAAAGATTCCAAACCATGATTCCAAAAAATTATTGAAACTTTGACAAAAAACAATATGAATAAATGAGCAACAACATTTAAATGACAAGCATAAATGGAAAGCAATGTTCCACCATCGCTTATATTGGGATCCTCATCATCAGTATCACCCTTTGCCTCTTGTCTAGCCTTTTCCTCTACCTCAATACTCTAGAGACATCAATGAACACCTCTCAATTTTGATGAAACTACCTAATCGAAGCCTTATAAAAGCTTAACATGCCTAGTCAATGATTTTGGTTTGAGTGAAAGGTACATTTTTTATAAGGCCATGTTAAAGGAGTTCAACAATCAATACCACCAACATCGAGGTACATAAAGGGCTCGATGCTCTTGATTAAATGCCAATCTCATACCCTCATACGTGATAGAATCCCATAAAATCCAAGCCTGATATCCTGAAAATTGTTAAGTCTGTTGGATTTTGAATGGGATATGAAATTCTACTTTCTCCATATGAAGTTCGATGAGGTTGGAACCACTCTCAAATCCTTTTAAAGAAAAATTTCATCTTGCATGTTGGTGGGGTCTAGTATCTACTTGGTCGAGTTAAGCAGTGACTCGGCCGAGTTGACCGGTTTGGTACCGAACCGACCAAATCAAGCCTTGACTCGGCCGGTTCGATACCAAACCGGTCTCCTGAGTCAATAAAACAACCGAGTCGGACCGGTTTAGGGTTGGTTCGATCAACTCGATCAAGTCCGAGTCAACAAAGTTTTAATACCATGGGTACAATACATTCCATCCCCCTTCTCATGTTTTGTCCTCGAAACATGGGAGAAAGCCATATAATATGATATGTTAAGCAATGTAGTGAATTGGTATTGTTATCGCAGGATTTGTACTTATACAAAGCCCAATACAAGACACTAAATCTTCCGTAACTATGGAAGATCCTACCATTGTCACCTTAGTAAGAACTTCCCCCGTTTTAGTGATGGAAGAGGTCCACTATAAGGGAGGCTTCCCTAGTGACCTCAAGGGATCAAAGTAGCAAGTATAGTAGCCAAGCCTACCGCCCCCTCTCTTGATCACCAAAAGATTGGTCTAGGTCAAGGTAGTAGAAGAGGTATGAAGTTGTTTGTGTACCTGCCAAGAACAAGAACACTTTACAACATATATATGATTATTTCCAAGTCCAAACATGCAATCAATACCTCTTTAAGACACTAGACAAGATAAGTTGCAATGGTTGTTATAAATTTGCAGCAGTAAATGATTTATAACAGCAGCAACAATTAATGTTCAGATATGCAACAATTGACCAAGAAAACTTAGCATACATCCACTAGAATATTATCCAATTGTTAGATGCCCTTTCTGAATGAGTTAGGCCGCCTTTACAAGGGTGTATGCAGCAAATTAGAGTGTTATCAAATGGTTGTGGCAAACTTTTGTAACAGCAGCAAATCATCCAATGAGTTTGCCAATGTTAGTGTTAGTTAGGTTAGTAGAAAGCTTGAGAGAGTTGAGAGAATGTGTTTGTCAAACAATTCACCATGAGAATGCTTTAAAACCAGTGTCTTTTGAGGGTTATGGAGTCTTATAACAGCAAATGCAACCAAGCTTGAAACTTGATCTAAATGCAACCAAGAGGTAGGATTCAAACCCTAAGGTGCAAGCAGATTTGGGCCCCTGGCTTTGAATCTTGAAGAGGTGCAAGCACACTTGGGCCCTAGAAACCTTTTTTCACTTCTTGTAGCTTCAACTAGGTCAAAAATCAAAAGTCTGGGGCTTTAGGGTTCTAACCCTAGCAAGGACTTTTTAACAAATTTTGGACAAAAATCACCTTGTGAGAGGAAGAAGCACTTATGTTCCTCTCTTAGAGTTTCACCAAGCAAGACGTCTAGCATAAAATAGAAAATTTACCATGAAACATTTATAGCATGAGAATAAATTATAGAAAAATCACTTACTTCATCCAAGAAACCTTGAGATAAAACCCTAATTGCAGAAATTTCCATCCAAAATCAGCAAAACGATCCACAAGTTGACCTTCCAAGCATAGCGCAAGAGAGAAGAAGAGCTAGTAACCCTTAGAGGGCGAAAATTTCAGAAGTACTCTCACAAATGGTGAGAAGTTATGATGATAAAATGAAATGTGAGAGTGGCCTTTTTATATGAGGCCACCCTAATACAAATTGTCCACATAATTTGTCAACAACATAATTCAAGTGGGGCTGACCCCTTAATTTGCCTCTAACATAATGCCAAAATATAAAAATACATCTCAAAACCCTAAACAGGGTGACGTCAAGCTAGGAGAAGGTGACGCCATGCCTCCAAAGGCAAATGTTGAGCCTCCAAAGGCCAAGTGGCATCCTCCGGGGGTAAAAGAGTGTCAAGTGAGGTGTCTCCTCACCCAAAGCCATGTCAATCATCTCTGGTACCCATCCATCCATCGAAACCCCGACGAAGAAGATGACGTCAAGGGATAGAAGGTGACGTCTAGGGCCTCCAAAGGCCACATCCAAGGCTGAGAGAGTTGCAATCAAGTCTCCAAGTGATGTCAAAACACCTGCTACTGCAACGTCCTCCATCCTTTGTGCACAAAAGCTCTGGGGTACTCTATCCAACCTGTGGAAATTCCAGCCCATACATGTGGCATACTGACCAAAACTGCTCAAACCAAGCCCATATGTCCATCATTCAAGGTCCTGAGAATGTGAGAGCCGTTGTCTAAGGGTGGTGAGTCACTGGATGACCCACTACTCTCCATCACACATGCCAAAGTCCTGCCATAAAGGCACAACATCCTGGGTACAAGCTCAGTATGTCCCTTAAGAACCATGTCAGGAGCATTCAAAACAAGCCAAAGTATAAAACACGGTTAGCCAAAGTTCATAAGAAACATTAGTCCTCGAGACATACAAAGTAAGTTGCAACTTAAGATATAAGCCATGTAAGATAATTCACCTCAGTAAAGCATCACACCAACCTAGGAACCCATGCGAGTTACCAAGTTTAAGTATGGGAGGGTCTTCATCCAAACCTACTAAGCGTGCCACCTAAACAGGTAATAAAATAACCCAGGTAGAGGGAGCGGTCCCGAGAGTGAAAAGGGAAAGTAAAAACCCACCAAGAGTGAGTGTGAAAATGATATGATTCAAAGCTTACTTCATGGCTTATGGTGTTAATCCATCTCTATGAGCACCTTTGTGGAGGGTGTGCTTGCTCTTGAGTTACCCAATATTTGTGTGCCACCTTTTTCCAAACCCCTTTATTAGCCATCTTTCCAATCCATGCTTCTTATATTATATTTGCTAGTCCCCTTTAAAAGGTTTCAAGCTTTAGCATTACTTTTTTGGGACCAGGGCGAGCACTGAATGAGTAGAGCTCAAGTTGGACAGACTTTTGGTGGTCCAGCTTTGCTATGTTCACTTTCTTTTCTAGCATCATTTTCTTATTCTTTTCTAGCATCATTTTCTTATTTTCACTTTCTTTTATAGCGTTTGTATTCTTCTTCGGCTCCGTTCTGGTGTATACTCTTCCTGGGTATGCAACGGTTGTGCAGTCATCCGAAACGTGGCCCCAATTTCTTTCTTACTTATGGTAGGATGGCGAACAAAAATTCGACAGTGCGACTGAATTATGGGGGTTATGTTGGCTCTTCATCTTCGTTGTCCTCCACAAGTCCAATCGCTCCTTCACCTTGGCACTCACCCTGGTCGTGCACGATCAAATGGTACGATAATCATGGGAATTCACTTGGTTTTGCTCCTAGGCCAATCCCAAATGATTTGTCCTCCTCCCATCCACCTGTTCATCCGGCGATGCCTCCTTCTCAACCCCCGTCGACTCCTCTGGCCTCCAACAATCACTATGAGGATTGTTTGCGACTTCTGGACACGGTTCTTATTCTGTACAATCTCCTCTTCGAGCTTCAACACGACATGGCAGACTTACGATTTAAGCTTGACCTAATGAACCATTGGGGAGAGAGCATGGCTTCCTTTCTTCGCACTCTTTTCACACCAGAGGCCAGGCCAGTGGAAGCAGTTTCAGAAATGATGGGAGCAGTCGGGATGATTCTGACGTGGGACACTACACCGCCTCAAGGACAACAACGCTAATTATGGTTTCAGGTTTCAAAGAGATATTTGCTTTTGTCATGCTTGGTAGTTTTTTAATAGTTGGGCCATGCGTGGCAAGATGACGCTTATACAGACTAGCACCTCCTTTTTAGTCTCTTTTTTTTACAAAAGTCCAAATTATCCGACAGGACTGAACTGGTTTCCCTATGGGGCAGTTCAGAGCCCAAGATTTCTTATTATGGATGCCATGACTGTAACTACTGTTTTTGAAAGGTAATTTATAGACACTTATTTACAAAAAAAAAACAATGACCTCCTATTGAATATCCACGAACCTATAATAGGGAGTTGTCACAAGAGAATAACCCTTAGTGCTTTCTTTATCCTTCATAGCATGAGACCACCTGTCTAAAAATACTTGTTCATATGCTTCATATGAAAGTACCTTCATCTTGTCATAGTTAATAACCATCTAGGAGCATCTTCTCTTAAACCATAGGGTAACCAATATCTCCAATTCCCCTTCCAAAATGAATTCGTTGTATGCATGTATTCTTCAATACTAATACCACCGACTTTTCCTATAAAAGCCATCTTGCTTGCTATAACCTGAAAATAGAACTAGGGTTTTGAAGAAGATCACATACTTTTCAATAGAGCTCCTTTATGCAACTAGGGTTTTGAAGCAACAAATTTAAAATGATCATAACTTGTGTGATACTTCTCTAGTTCACTATTATGACAATAATTATGAAATGCTACAACCTCTCTACATCTATTAGCACTGGTTTGACGAAAATCTAGGCACTCTATCAACAAATATCTGCACCACAATCTGCACGGTTGTCATCAGAAAAAACCAGTGTTCCACGGGGACGCGTCCCACAGGGTGGGGGACGCAGGGGACGCGTTCCCCACGTCCCCGGGACGGGGGGACTCCAGGGGGGACGTTTCCCCACGTCCCCTTTTTGGGGGGACGCGGGGGGACTTGGGGGGACGCG
>ML787049.1:216408-229165 GCA_009831015.1 Picea engelmannii
AACTAGCAAAGAAGAGAAAGGAAGAACACCATGCATCAGTTGCTAATGATGAAGTACCTTCAAAGAAAGCCAAGCATGAAGAAATAGATTTCTTCTACTAATCAATTCTTGAAGGACCTCTTGAAGACACCATATGGAACTTGAGGACAACAACTCTTATGCAATCAAAGGATTGGGAAAAGCTTCTATCGAAATGGAATCAGGTAACAATGTTCATCTTAACAATGTCTTATATGTTCCTGGTTTGAAAAAGAATTCAGTGTATATTTCTTGCTTGGAAGACAAATGAGATAGAATAGCCTTTGTTGATGGGAAAAGTTCTTGTATGGTCTAAAGATTAAAAAAAATAAGATGCTAGAGTTATTGAGTTTCGTGACGAAAGATTGTATAAACTTCTAGGTCAGAATGCTCAATCCCTTGTACATGATGAACTCAATCCTAGTAAGTTATGGTATAGAAGGTATGCTCACCTTCATTATCAAGCATTTCCATCTCTAAAACAGATGGTTGTAGGTATACCAGAACTACAATCAATACGCAAAGATGTTTACAGAAGAAGTGCACTTGGGAAGGATATTAAGAAGCCATTCCCGAGCAGTGAGAATAGATCCAAGGAGATCTTAAATCTGATACACTCAGATGAATGTGGTCCTATGCTAGTGAAGTCTGTAGGAGGCTCTCTTCACTATGTGACGTTCATAGATGACTTCTCAAGAAAGACCTAGATGTATCTGTTAAAGAAGAAAGATGAAGTATTTAGCAAATTCCAAGAATTAAAAATTGAAGCGGAAAAACCTAACAGACAAGAAAGAATGGAAGGAAGCTATGATGGAAGAATATCAATCCATCATGATGTATGGGAAATTGTGCCTAGACCTGAAGGAAAGTCTATTAAGTATCGATAAATACAAGGCGAGATTCGTGACTAGAGGGTTCTCCCAGCAGGAGGGAGAAGACTGCGATAAGATGTTTTCTCCAGTTGCCAAATGTACCTCTATATCTCTTGCAGCATCCATGTGTTGGAGTTTACATCAAATGGATGTAAAGAATATTTTTCTCAATGAAGTAATTAAGGAAGAAGTATACATAGAGCAACCTCAAGGTGTTAAGGTGCAGAGCCTCTCGCTATTTAGTGTAAGAAGGAGCTAGCCTCTGAATTCGAGATGAAGGATCTTGGTCTCATGCATTACTATTTGGGACTAGAAGTATGGCAGAAGCATGGTGAAATCTTCCTAAGGCAAGGGAAGTATGTTGTAAAGATCCTTCAGAAGTTTGGGATGATGGATTGCAAATCCATGGCAACTCCCATGGTGACTAATATGAGGAAGTTGAGAAACTTTGATTCTGATCCAATAGACTCGTCCCTATACCAGCAGTTGATTGGCTCATTGATGTATTTGTTGTGAACACGTTAAGCCAATTCCAGGTGGAACCTAGACATGAGCATTGGATCACTGCAAAGCATATTTTGAGATATCTTCGTGGGACAATAACTTATGGTCTGAGATATGCCTCAAACAATGAAGTACAACTGCATGGATTTATTGATTCAGCTTGGGCAGGGAGTGCAGATGACGGAAAGAGTACTTCTGGTATGTGTTTTAGTTTGGGATCTGCTATGATATAATGGGCTAGCAGGAAACATAAATTTGTTGCACTCAACACTGCAGAAGCAGAGTATATTGCAGCTTGTGATGCTTGTATGGAAGCAGTATGGCTCAGTAAACTGGTTTCTGAACTATTTGATCAGGTGTTGGATTCAACTGTGATATATTGTGATAATCAGAGCTGTGTGAAGCTCTCAGAGAACTTGGTGTTCCATGGCAGGTCGAAGCACATTAAGATCAAGTACTACTCTCTTCGTGATAAAGTCCAGAGGGGAGAAATGATTCTCCAGTATATCTCCACTGATGAGCAGACAGTTGATATTTTGACGAAGCCTTCGTCCAAGATAAAGTCTGCATACTTAAGGGACAAGTTGGGACTTGTGGAGATTGCTCCCTTGGTTGAGATATACTGGAGGAGATGACTTCCTCGATTGGGAGG
Source organism: Picea engelmannii (assembly GCA_009831015.1). Taxonomy (NCBI): domain Eukaryota; kingdom Viridiplantae; phylum Streptophyta; class Pinopsida; order Pinales; family Pinaceae; genus Picea; species Picea engelmannii. The sequence continues at coordinate 218,455 of ML787049.1, forward strand.
GAGTGTTGATATGTAGCATCATAGACTGTCAGTGAACTGCGGATCTGTATCATGCTAGTACAGCTTAGAGATGATGCTTGCATCATGCTAGATATGATCATGCTAGTACAGCTCAGATATGATACAGATGGTTGGATTTGTTGATGATACAGTGGCCTAAGGAGCACCGTGCTAGTACAGCTTAGAGGTGGCATACAGCTTAGATATGATGCATTGGCATCATGCTAGTTATGTTCATGCTAGTATAGCTTTAGATACGATGTTGGTGAGCTGCATCATGCTAGATATGGTCATGACCATATAGCTTAGAGATGATGCAGATGACTCATGTTATGCTAGTTATGATCATGCTAGTACAACTTAGATATGACATATAGCTTAGATATGATGCATTGGCATTATGTTAGATATGCTCATGCTAGTACAACTTAGAGATGATCATACAGCTTAGAGGTGACACAAAGAGGCATTGATCTACATCATGCGAGTACAGCTTAGATATGATGCACCTGCATCATGCTAGTTATGTTCATGCTAGTACGGCTTAGAGATGATGTAGATGATACTCCAGATCACGCAGGTACAGCTTAGATATGATGCATTCGCATCATGCTAGTATGGCTTAGAGGTGATGCAGTTGATGACATTATTGATGCAGGATGATAGTAGATGATATGATTTGATTGTTGTGGAGACTGTATGTCTCTAGACAGTAGCTATATGCTACTGTGATGGATGTGCTCCACTGGTAGTGACTGTGTGTCACTGGTTAGTAGTTGTGTGCTACTAGGAGTGGTTGTGTACCACTGAACAGTAGTTGTGTACTACTATGGATAGACACAGTTGTGTTTATTGGATGGCAATGTAGCAGTTGTATGCTACTATCTGATTGCCATGGAGACTACCACTAGTGTTGGAGATGTTTGCCAGCTAGTGATGATGTTGCTCGTGGTTTGATTTGTGTGATCATGAGATAGCTTGTGTGGCTATGATGATGCTACCAACAGAATGGTTTGTTTGTGCTCAAGACCATTACCGTTAATACCTCCCTAGCTAAGAGGGAGTGTTGATGTTACGGTAGATGAGGGAGGTATTAACCTCCACGTGTAACCTTTGACGAGACTAGAATATTCTGGGAAGCTAGAGAAACCCTAAACGGATGGATAAGAACCCTAAAAGATAAGTCGGCTCAAGAGAATATTTTATATTAAGTTATTAACCTCTAGGAAAGAGAAGTCAACCCAGTTAGTTAACTTGGAGCACTATAAATAGAGGGCGCTTGAGCTCATTTAGTCTCACTCTCACTCACAACCTCGTAAGGACTAGTGATGCACATGACTGGAGTAGAGATGCAATTGTTGCAATAGCGACTTGGTCTTTGGCTTATGGTTTGGTTTCTCTGCTTGGTGCACTAGCTTTGGAGAGAGGTATGCTACTTTGGTTGGCTATTGGTTCTAGTGATTGCTTCCAGAATTATTCTATCTGTCAAGCGTAAGGTGCGCAGGGGTGGCCTTGTGCTCCGGGGTGGCCTTGTGCCTATGGATGGGTGATAATATAGTGATATTGTCTATGGTGAAAACGAGCACACCTATTATTTTAACATTTCAAAAACTGAAGCCCCCAGTCAAGAGGAGAAGCCCTCATCAGAGAGGGTAGATCTTCCCACAATGGAACAACAAGAGAAAGAACAACCGAATATCTCCAGGAAAAGGAAACCAAAATGGGCCGAGCAACTGCTGAAGGAAGCAAACAAACAAACTGAGTCGCCAAAAACCTTAGTCAGAACAAGTGTACCTCCTGAGAGATATTAAGGGTATGATGCCCTCATGAGTAGTATGATCGAATCAGAACCAACCTGCTTTGAAGAAGCTATTGAAAGGAAGCCCTAGAGGGATTCCATGATGGACAAATATACCTCCATAATAAAGAATAATGTGTGGGAAATTGTACCCAAACCACTGAACAAATCGATAATCAGCTCCAAGTGGATATACAAAATAAAACATGCAGCGGATTGAAGCATTGACAAACACAAGGCCAGATTTGTTGCTCAGGGCTTCTCTCAGAAGGAAGGAGTGGATTATGAAGAGACTTTCGCCCCAGTAGCCCGATAGACCTCCATTCATACAGTTATCTATATTGCCACTCAGATGAGGTGGAGAATACATCAAATGGACATTAAGATTGCATTTCTCAATGGGAACATTGAAGAGGAGGTCTATCTGGAACAACCAAGGGGATTTGAAGTTCACGACAGAGCGAGTCATGTATGTCGTCTAAAGAAGGCCCTATATGGCCTCAAACAGGCACCCAAAGCTTGGTACTCCAGAATCGACGACTACTTACAAAGTATTGGATTTATCAAGAGTGATGTCAACCCAAACCTATACCTCCTTATAAAAGGAGGAGACATCCTCATTCTTGTACTCTATGTGGACGATCTCTTTCTAACAGGGGCAGAAACTCTAATAGCAACCTACAAGCAAGATCTGGCTAAGGAGTTTGAGATGAAGGACCTAAGCCTAATGCACTACTTTCTTGGACTTGAGATCTGGCAGCAAGAGGGTGAGACTTTCCTGGGTCAAGGAAAGTATGCAATTGAGATTCTCAAAAGATTTGGGATGGAGGATTGTAAATCCATGACCACTCCCATGATTACTAATCTCAAGAAATTAAATTCATCTGAGTCAGAAAAGGTGAATCCTACCATCTACAGACAATTAACTGGATGCTTGATGTATTTGACTAATACTAGGCCTAATATATGTTTTGTTGTCAACACTCTCAGTCAACATATGGTAGACCCCAGAAAAATACATTGGGTTGCAGCAAAACACATATTGAGGTATCTGAAGGGTACAATAGAATTTGGACTTCAGTGCTTACAGGGAGACCAAGTCAATCTAGTGGGTTATTCTGATTCAAATTGGGTTGGAAGTACAGCTGACAGGAAGAGTACCTCTAGTTGTTGCTTCAGCTTAGGATCTGGCATGATATCGTGGTACAGCAGAAAACAAAAATCAGTTGCACTCAATTTAGCAGAAGTCGAGTACATGGCAGCCAGTCAAGCAAGTTGTGAAGCCATTTGGCTTCGAAAGATTCTTGTGGATCTTTTTGACACAAACTTGGATCCCACCACAATATACTGTGATAATCAAAGCTATATCAAGTTATCTGAAAATCCATTCTTCCATGACAAATCCAAGCACATTGAAATTAGATACCATTTCAACAGGGACAAAGTACAAAAAGGGGTAGTAAAACTTCAGTATATCCCCACTAATGAACAAGTTGCAGACATTCTGACCAAAGGACTGCCAAAGGGAAAGTTTGAATATTTTCAAGAAAAATTGGGTGTTGTAGAAAACCCATTCCTCACTAAGAGGGATTGTTAAGAAAATAGTGAGGAATGGTTTCTTACACAGGAAAAAAGTGAAATTCCAAGTTGTGCCAATAAGGGATTAAGTCCCAGCGATTGATCTAGCAAAAGATCTAATGGTTGGGATCTCCTGCGGATAGAGGGCCCACACAAACCCTAAGCTAAGGTGAAAAGGTAAGTTACCTAGAGTCTTAGCCAAGTCGAGCATGAGAGGAGGCGTGGGCACACACAAGACAGCGAACAAGACTAGCCAGTGTGGCCCTGGACAACCCACGCCTGGTATGAGAGTCTAGTGGTTGCCCAACCAAACATATAGCACAGAGATACAGGCCGAGTAGGGCCACGACCATTCAGTGACAACCCAAGACAATAAAGAATAGTCAAGCAAGGGCCATATCATGCAAAAAAGGAGAGACTCGATCCGTATCAGTCTGTACAAGCTACAAGAGTACGGATTCATTTCGTGTATGACAAGGCTGTAAGAAGTTTACATTTGTCTTGTATTTTTTCTGCTGAAATAAAAATAAGATCCTTCTTATCTATCTCATTTTTGTTAAGAATAGAGCAACTGTTATGTTCCATATTCAATATGTATATTTTCCCTTTTTAGTTTTACAATTAATTGTTTCAACATGTTTGAGAGTGGTTCCAACCTGATTGGACTTCATATGGAGAAAGTAGAATTTTAGGTCCCATTCAAAATTCAGTAGACTTAACAGTTTTCAGGATTTCAAGATTGGCAGGATTGCAATGTTTCCACTAGATTCTATCAGGTATGAGGGAATGGAACTGGCATTTAATCAAGAGAACCAAGCCCTTTATGTACCTCGATGTTGGTGGCATTGATTGTTGAACTCTTTTGTCATGACCCCAGTAAAAATGTACCCTTCACTCAAGTATAAACTCTTTTGTTGAACTCTTCTCTTTGTCATCGTGTCAGGTGACTTAGTGGTGTATGTGATACCAACCTTCGTCTTATATACAGGCAGAGAGAAGAGTGGTTGAAGGGAAAGACAAAGATGTGGGATGTGTTTCCTAATGATATGGGTTTGAACAATAGTTTTGAGTTGGCATTAGCTAACTTGGATCTTAATGAACTAGTGCTAGAGCCGGTCACTTTTGATGATGGTGATCCTCTTGAGGGGTCATCCTCCACATCAACAAATGCACAGATTGCATTGGATATAGGGGAGGAGGAGGATGGAGGAGAGAGCAGTAGTAGTGATGCCAGTCTTGATGATTATGACATGGAGGACTACTAATAGTCACGACTCATGAGCTATGAGATTCTTCCATCTACGGTTCTAGTATATACCCTATGGCTATTATGTATTTGTCATTGGCATTCCCACCTATAGTATCAATGACTCTAACTCAATATCTATCTACATTGTAATACATTTTGATTTTGATGACTTAATGAGATAGAGAATGTTGCAGCTTATGGTTCTAATTTCTTATGTGTTCAGTGTTTGTCATTTGATCATCATTGATGTTACAATGTATTATGTTACATGTTTTGTATCATGTAAATCTTCTAGTTTCTAACAAAATATAAATCTTTATGTCTATATTTCATTTTTGTATGTGTAATTTTCAAAAAAAAAATCGTATATAATATATATATATATATATATATATATATATATATATACGTGTCCTGTTTCCGGGGGTCACCGTGCCCGTGTCGGATACTCGTATTTACATGTCCCATGTCCCCATGTCTGGTGACTTATCAAAGCATCATATTCATTACCAAAGAGTTGTAATACGCAATCAAAAGTTCAAACTTAAACTGTCAAATAATGTTTACAAAATAGGCCATAATTGTTAACACTGAATTTACCCTTGTTGAATTCAAGTGTTACCTTCATTATTGTTCGTCAGCACATTCAAATCAGGTTGGACTTCTCCTTAGTCCATCTTGGTCATTCAACGTCAACGTTTGTAGACACATTCTTAATGGGTTTTATGTCCATGATACTTTACATCAAAGTTGTTGCAGTTAGATTTCAATTTCCAGGGTTTCAATTACATTATAGAGTTTGAGTTTCTGAGATCAGTGTTTCTGAAGGGGGATAGTACAAGATTGTTCTATTTTTAGTAGGTTTCAGTTCATGCTTCCATAGGTTGTAATGTTTGTTGATATATCCATGTTCCTTGTTGCCATATGAGTCAATTGAGACCATTTTCGATGACATGCGAGATGTTTCAAGAGACAGTTATGCAAGGTTAGAGAGCTCAAATGGGAAAATAGTTAACATATTCTTGTTACTTGGCGCAATACAAGTCAAATGAGCTTGTTTTCGAGGACATGTGAGGTGATGCTATTTTTAGAAATGCCTATTTTTAGACGTGTTATTTATAGTAAGTGTTTCCACGTGCAGTATTTTAGTATTCCGAGTTCAATTGGAAAATTTACTATTTTAGTAAATTTCCATTTTTAGTAGGTATTGTGTTGGGCAAGCATGCATGTGAACTATCAATGGTTCTATCCATATTTGATCGTGGTGGTAAACTTCAGTTTTCTTCAATTCCTATATTTGTGAAGGTCACTACTATTTTAAGCAAGTGGCATGTGGCAAAAGAGCATGGTGACATTTGGCGCCTTTGATGGTATAGTGGACTTGTCTTTAGTTCGATGCAGTTCGATTTGCTAGAGTCCTCAAAACTGCTAAGTTTGCTAAATTTTGGATGGGATTTGAAATTCTATTTTCTTCAAATGAGGTGTAATAAGGTTGGAACCACTCTCAGACATCCTAAAAGAATTAATGATAATATAAAAAAAATTAAGCAAAAGGTAGAAAGGGAAATATAAAGAAAATAGAAACTTTACTTTGAGAATTTTATATTATCATTCCAGGTTGGCTTTTGTGTCAAGCAATGTTCTATTCAGAGCTTGGGAAAGTACACCCTACTTGGAGAATATTCAATTTGACCCTTATCTTATCCTCTTGTCCGGATTCAGGGAGTGATTTTTAAGGCTTGGAGAGCACCCTGGGAGTTCATCAAGAGCACCGCTCCCAAGGCGCTTTCCACGAGGACAAGGAGCATATCAAAAATCCTTAGAGCGACCCTTAGTTAATATCTAGGGCATAGACCGTGAAATTTTGCATGAGCTACTTCTTGTTACTAGAAGGAAGATGAGGAGGATGTTGCTGCATGGGGAACCAAAGAATTGGAGGCGGGAGTAGAGTTTGGTGAGTCTTGCAGTGTAGTAGCTTCAGATGGAAAACCCATGTGAAAGAGAGCATCGTTATTACTCAGTTGACAAATGATGGTGGGAGACTACACTGGATTTCATGCAATTCTTTGTGGTGTTTTGTAGGTTTTCCAATACAACCCACGTTATCTTCGCATTTCCTTTTCATCCTCGAGTAGAATTTTTTCTGTACCTTGACAGTGATTAGGTGACTGAACTGATTCCAGAATGATAAGAGAGACATAATCTGCGTCTAAGACATCTTTGTTGCTTTCTTCTGCTAGGATAGACACTTACATTTAAACGTAGTTACTTAATTGGAGACGATCATCCATTGCCAGCTATTGCAAAGGTTAAATTTCCTTTTGTCTGTAGCATTCTGTCTTCAATCACAGTAATTGCAGACAAAACTGGTAAGTTAAGCAAGTACTATTGCTGCATATTCGTCAGTTATCTTTTAAGATTTGACAGTTTAGTCTGTAAACAGATTAAACAATCCTTCTAACTACATCCTCATCTTGCACTAACTTGTTGATTATGTTGTTCATTGTCTGTCAAACATATTGGCTCTAATACGAGGATGAGGGTCTTGCCATTCCACGAGTTTATGGGTAGAATTGAAATGATGGCACAGGGGTTGCATGACAAATTCATGAGGGTTTTAGAGGAGGAGGATCTTACCTTTATTGGCCTCAGAAACTTTTTTTTGAACAGTGAGAAAAAACCCAGAAATGGTCCTGTATTGACTTTAACGAGAAGATCTGGTGACAAATTCCCCTACTGCTGTTTCATTGACAGCAGGGAAGGATTGGCAGGCTTTCCCATTTCAACCAAAGGTTGAATGTTTCTGCAATAGCAATGGAGACGTACTAAGAATGGTGCATCTCCATTTCTATGGAACAAGTGAATATCGACTGAAGATAACTGGAATTATATAATTATGCGATTGTTCTAAAAGGTCGTGTGGAACATTGGCTTTGCAGCAATTAATAATTATAAAGTTCTCCCAAAAGGCAAGATTGATATCCATTTCCTAAACCCTTGACGTCGGACGTTTTGAAGGAAAGCATACCTGGTTTGTCTCGCGTTTAGAAATCAGGCTCCTCCTCGGCACTTAAACCCTAGTTTTTCTGCAAAACCGCGGTGATATTCAAACGTCCGTTTTGAAAAGAGAGTTGTAAATGATTTTAAAGTTTTATGAATGAATTTTAAAGGCATGGGGAGTTTCGAAATTAAAAATAAAGTAAAGTAAAGGAAGAGTTAAGAAACTAAATATGTGGCAATGGATGCGATGATATGGAGTGGAAAGTTTAGAAAACATTCCGTTAGGAGAGGCGAAATGGACAAAGAATCGATGCACTATTAGGAGGGAGAGGAGGTTCTTTTAAATTCCATGTTGAGTTTAACGGATAAGTGAAATATAGAAGAGGTCTAGGATCTACAATGAAAAGATCAATAAGGGAGAAGGGGATGATTCTAACCTTGTTGGAACATTAGGAAAGTTCATTCATTTGATAGAGATTTCAAAAGGAGGGGAAGTATCGGATATTCAAGGTGTAAAGAATAAAAAGTTAAGATTTCAATATTTAACGTATGTCATGGAAATATAAAATGTTACTTTTGTAGTAGTTGCATAGCGAGCTAACAGTAGGAAGTTTAATGTTGTCATTTTCGAGGAGGAAGAAACAATTGTGTCACGAGTAGAAGGGGAGGAAGAAACTACCCTTAATTCATGGAAATATAAAATGTTACTTTTGTAGTAGTTGCATAGCGAGCTAACAGTAGGAAGTTTAATGTTGTCATTTTCGAGGAGGAAGAAACAATTGTGTCACGAGTAGAAGGGGAGGAAGAAACTACCCTTAATTGTGAAAGAATTGAGGGTTCAAGGTTCTAAAAGTGAGCTTGACATTGAGCAATGACTTAAATTTGAACGAGGTTTTGGAACTTTATCTCTAGTGGAATAGGCAGGAGAAAGGGAGGAAGATTCTAGGAGGAAGCAAAAGGAAGTTAATTAAGGTTTCTAGGAAATCAACAAAGGAGAAGGTGTATGGGACTATAGAAGGAAAAGGTAAAATTTGTAATAGAAGAAGGCATGGGAATGGAAGAAATCAAATCCTTAATGAAGATGGCCCTAACAAGGTGATTTGTGGGGAAACAAGTCAAGGAGGAATCTCTTTAGAGGTGGATGGAAAAGAATTGGTGTCATGATCTAGGGTGTACACATGGGTTCCAAACTCTAATCTATGGGTGACTTGTGTTCAAATTTAGGCTTGAAAATAATATATAAAAGATCTTATCCAAAGATGGTATTAGGGACCATTGTTGCTAGACCTTAAGAAGTAAAGATTGTGGTTCAATCCTCGAAAGGAAACTACCTTTAGGTAACCAGTATGGGTGATGTTGCCATGTTTACCCATGGAGTTGTGTATCAAAAATGTCTTGAAATATTTGGCGAGAGGAATGGACAAACCCATATATTTAGAGGTGGATTTCCATACCGAAGTGGACAAGAAGATAGTGAAAATTTTGGTGGAATTGGATCTTTGGGAGGGATTGGCAGAGGAATTGGAAATTGTATGGGGTTCGTGGAAGTTTATTTGACCCTTAGACTACTACAAGTTATTGTTTATGTGGCTAAAATGTCATGGCGTAGGACATATATGGAGAGGTTTTATTAAAAAAGAGGATAGCAAGAGGGTCTAGGGGAAATATATGAAGAGCTCACAAGAAGAAAAAAAGGTTTCAGTGAAAGAAGACAATAAAGATGAAGAGGAAGGCAAACTAGAAGACAGTGTAGAGAATGTTCATGTAGTCCTGGACAAGACCTTAGAAGAAATGAGAAAGCTAATAACATAACAATAGAAGGTAGATAGTGACATCACTTTAAGCAAGGGGGGAGCGAAGGGCTTGGGACTCTTGAAAGTAAACATAAATAATGATTCTTCATGTAAGTTTATAGAAAAAAGGTATGAATTGCAATATATCTAAACTTCACACTTTGTCCCTTTTGGAAAATAAAATATCAAAAGAGAGTTCCTTAAAGAACATCCAAAGTAGGGCATTGTCCTTGGATAGGGAATCAGAGGAGTCCGAGAATTTTGAAAAGGATAAAGACCCTTCTGTGAATGAATAATTACTCGGGGATTCAAATAAGAATTTCAAGGAGTATCCCAAATCGAAGGACTTCTCCCCATAAAGCATTACAATATATGAGGGGAAGTTAAAACCCCTATGATAGAAAAGAGAAAATTGTCATAACACGAACTAAGGCTTTGGAAGGAAAGTTCTAAAAAAGAAGGTATGTGCATTAAGGGGGGATTTGGTTTTAGATACTAGCCAACATTTCAGCAGTAAGTTGAAAATCCTATCTATCCTTAGCCAAATAAAAACCCAAAAAGAAGTGAAGTAAGGAAAACAATTAACTATAAAGGGCACCTTTAGATCAAGGATGATCTCTAACAAGGTGATCCAACGATTATTCTCTCTCTAAATGTGGGAGGGGTAGGGGGTGCCCAAAAGTAGCTAACCCTAAAAATATTGTTTTCTAAATATATGTTAGATGTAATAATGATTTAGAATACTATGTGTTAGGGGACTAAAGCAATGATGATTCTATCTTATTTCTTAAGAGATTGGTCCTTTTGTTCATTAAATTAGAAGGGAAAATCGGGTGGTATAGTAATAGAGTGGAAAGAATCTCTAGAACTCGTAACCTTGACATTCTTAGTCACAAGTATACAAACAAAACTTGGATCCAATGAGTTGAGAAAATTGTTTACCATAATCAACCTTTATGGGCCATATGAAAAGAGAAAAGCCATCTAAGATAATTTTGAACTCTAGGATTTGGCCATAAATGAAAATGTTATTTTAGAAGGTGATTCAAATTTGACAATGAAGGCGGGAAAGGTACGGGGGGGGGATGACAAATAAGATCTCTCTAAATGTGGGAGGGGTAGGGGGTGCCCACAAGTAGCTAACCCTAACAATATTGTTTTCTAAATATATGTTAGATGTAATAATGATTTAGAATACTATGTGTTAGGGGACTAAAGCAATGATGATTCTATCTTATTTCTTAAGAGATTGGTCCTTTTGTTCATTAAATTCGAAGGGAAAATCGGGTGGTA
>ML787049.1:252114-263669 GCA_009831015.1 Picea engelmannii
TATCAATTGACCTCCAAAAACTCAATTTTGAAAAACCTTAAATTAAACTCCATGATATCCTTCTGTACTTGTAGTCAAATGTTTATGGCTTGTGTCAAATATTTTCCACCATAATTGTGTGCATATATTTTATTTCCAAGAAAAAATGTATATTTTTTATTTCAAGCAGAAATCAAATCAATTTTTTATGGCTCGTGTCAAATATTTTCCACCATAATTGTGTGCATATATTTTATTTCCAAGAAAAAATGTATATTTGTTATTTCAAGCAGAAATCAAAATATACAGTGAGATATGCCTTTATAGTGCTTTGATGAATCTTTGTCTCTCCTTTATCCAGGAAACAAAAAATAAAAATAATTGGTTTTCATATGTCCCATTTAATACAATTTCCTTGTCCTTTCTCATTTAGACATCATCAAAAAATAAAAAAAGTAACTTCAATATTTGAACATAAAAGCCACAAAATATAAACATAAATATTCATCTCTTTCTTTCTTAGGATCTTGTATTGAGCTTTTCGGAAAAATAGAGGTTAGTCATAAATAGACCTCTTGAGAGATGGAAGCAAATTGTTGTCCTCTATGTCCATTGCATTGAAAATGCCAAATTGAAAGGTTAAAAGCTTGTTCTGATAATTCATTTGCCTTTAAATTTAATTCTATAAATGTATTGAAGATGAAATCTTGAGAAAGTTTTTTTAAGGGCTCTAATTCTTTCCATAGGGGGGAATAGAAGTAAGTTTTATATATTGTTTTTATTTTTTATTTTTTATTTATTTATTTCCGCTTGCCCAAAAAACAATGACTAGATTAGAGTCACCCATGATTTGAAGTTGATTTATACATTTTTCAAGGCTATTCTCATAAAAAACCATAATGCATACATTTCTGCCCTATTGTTTGTACCTTTCCCCAAAGCAATGTTGAAAGAGATATTGTGATTTTCCTTTAGCACAAATTCCATAGGTTTGAGGGGCCCCTTGACATGCACTTTCAAAGAATCCCCAAGCATTGGTTTTATAAATTTCTAGATTTATCAAAATTCTTAGTGCCTTCCCTTTACTGGTGTTCCACATTCCTCCATATGCATAGTTAATTTGATAAAATACATGAATAGGAAGATTCCACTTATTCTGGAAGGTCTTTCATTCTTAACCAACCAAAGGGTCCATGCAACAATACAAGGAAGCGCCTTATGTTCTTTTATAGATTGATCCTTTAACCGACATTCCACACATATGACCATATAGTCCCCTACCCAACTCCTTTTATATCTGTCAATTTTAGAGCTTCCCCTTAGAGTATTTTTAGTAAAGGCATAGTGCACTAATATATGATCAATTGATTCCTATTTTTTAGCCCTTGCTAGGGCCTTCTCATACAATGGTCCCAAGTCAAAAATCTGTTTGATAATTCTAACCACAAGAATACACTTGTTTGAATGATGCTTTAATTTTTCAAATGTGCTTCCACCACCACCTTTGTTCACCTTCTTCACCTTCCTCAAAATTGGCCTTATACCTAAATTGTGCAGTGAACCTTTCTATAGCACTGTTTCTTGACCATATAGTTTCTTCCTCTTCATCCATAAGCCTAATAGCACTTTGTTGTATTATTTGTCTAAATTTATACCATTTATCCACATCCTCTCCCTATAGCTCAAGGCTGCCAACACTTTTCCATCCTTGGTTCCAGATGGAAGTAGTCTTGGGATCTATTGCCTTTGTTAAACAATGAAAAACTTGTTTTATTTAAGAAGTTAATTAGAGGCTTAGATAACCTATAAATTCTTGTGCAACACACCTAGGGGTCCTCCCCTATTCTCATCCTATCCCCCCTTTCCACTTTCCATGCCAACTAGTTTCCTATCAAAGAGAAAGCTTTAACTAGTGCCTTCCATATAATGAAAGCCCCCACAAAAGTGTTATAACGCCCCATCTCATGTTGCTTATATTTCTGAATATAATATGATGTTATGTACTCACATATGGTTTGTTTTTCTAATGTATCATTTATGATTAGAATACATGCCTTATGAAGGTGTTTATTGTTAGTGATTGAAAGATGTAATATGTAGATTTTGGTTATGATCCATTATAACAATGTCTTTCTTGACTAGATGGCTTAGTAAAGTAATATGAGTTTTTTTGAGGAACTGACCATTGTTGTAGATTTATGTTTCCTAGGACCCACACTAATCTTGGTCATATGTTGGGAGTAGCCTAGATGAATGCTAGTCATGTGGTGAAAATCATACCCAAGGAAAGGACTTTTGCTCAATGAGGATAGCCAACCTAAAAATAGTGTCGTATGAGATTGGGAAGGGAAATATTGATCTAAAACACTTGAAAAACGGTTCCTAAGTTGATTTAGGGGTTAAGGCACAAGGGGGTTGGTTTTAATTCACTAAATAACCGTTTTATGACCTTATTATTTTTACCCCTAACCCCAATTTCGCCTCAAAAATATTTAGGTGTGGTAAATGATCTTAGAAAGGGGGATGGGAAAACAAAAACACTTTCTTGGAAAATAGTGCTACCTTTTGGGGGGAATAGAAAAGAAGAACATTGCATTAAGGGAGGGGGTTAGATATTTTGTTGTTTTCTTTCTTGAGAAAGAGGAAGTGGTTATTGATATGTGATTTGCATGAGTAGTCTAAAAACTACAACATTGTCTGAGTAGGAAAGAGAAGGTTTGAGGTGTCTTTATCCCAAGGGGGGTATTATGCCCCAATATTGAGCTTGGAAATGATTGCTAGAAGCCTCCCTACCAGACAAAAGTTGTGTTCATTTGGATTTCTAACCCATTGCTATGATTTTCTGGGATTATTACACTATATTATCATTGGGTTTAAGCCCTTCTTGGGGAGCATCACTTGGTTCTAGATGCTGCATTGGTTGGGTGGAAAATCGATCCTTGGGTGTGATTTCTCCCATATTGAAAGTTTTGCGTTGGAGCACTAATTTGCACTAGTAGCTGGTCTTCATCAAGGCAAAGTATGCGATAAATCCATTGTTAAATTCTATTGTATTTTGATCTCTAATTTGTCTTGAATGTCAAGGAGATATTTCCATCATGTAGAGTCCCTCCTAGTTTATTCATGTTGGATTGGTTTATTACACTAATGTAGGAGTCCTTTTTCCACTTATGGCATTTCCCCATTATTGATATTATGGTACCCGCGGGAGGTATTAACCTCTACGTGTAACCTTTGACGAGACTAGAATATTTCAGGAAGCAAAAGAAACCCTAAACAAATGTGTAGAAACCCTAGAAGACATGTCGACTCCATATAATAATTAATATTTAAGTGTTAACCTCTAAAAGAAGAAGTCGGCCTGGACAGATGATAAAGAGCACTATAAATAAGAGGGTGTTAGAGCTCATTTGTCATTCACACTCTCACAACTCACACAGACCAGTGGTGCACAAGTTTTGGAGAGGGAGTGCAACTGCAACTACTGCAACTGGGATTTTGGATTTTGGTTATGGTTGGGATTTCTACTTGGTTATGGTTTGGATTATTTGCTTGGTATGCTAGCCTTGGAGAGAGATACACTATCTTGGTTGGCTATTGGTTTTAAGGTTTGCTTCTAGAATTATTCTGTCTTTCAAGGTTAAAGGTGCTCGGGGGTGGCTTCATGCCTATGGTTGGGTGATAATATTTCTATATTGTCTATGAAAAAAAAAGCACATCTCTTTTATTCTAATAGGTTATGGGCCCACACTATCTTCAGATAGTCTAACCACTGGAAGATAGATTGGGAAGTTATTTGTTAAGCTCGTTATGGCACCAATTACAACTGCAACTAGGTTTTCTGATTATGCAGCTGCAACAAACCCTAACCCTTGTGTTCGGGCACTTATGCTGAAACCCATCACCTAATTCCTTTACATCCTAGTGTGCCCTAGCCTAGCGCACCTCTTGGTACTCTCAGCTAGCAAAAATGTCAGGTTTGAATTTTTGGTCAAAGTCAAAGTCAAAGTTTGATTGGTCAAAGTCAAAGGTTGTCTAGTCAAAGTCAAAGTCAAAGGTTGACTTATGGTCAAATTGATTTTGTGGTCAAAGTTGAAATTTTAGAGTTTCTAGCTTGTTCTAATCATTGAATCTTCTGATTGAGTTTCTAATCTCTTCTTGTCAAGATGGTATCTAGTTTCAGATTGGAAGACACACTAGACGATGTTACAAGACTTCAAAGGTATGCACTTGTATATGCTATCCAAGTTATATCAACTAACAAAACGTGAGTGTGTTTGCAGGAAAAGTATTAGAGACCTTGTCTAAGTTGTAATTTTGGATTCAGTGCATTCATAGGAACAAGCACACCCTCCATAGTAGTTGAGGCTTCAGGTTCTAGGTTTGATTAAATTGTTAAGCTTCAAAATTGTGTATATGAAGGGTGATAGTTACTACATTACAAATTGTGAAAGAAGTCTTTGAAAGATTATATTATTACTAAATGCAATGAATACTTGACTGCATAAGAATACTATTGATATAGATGCTTATTATACTTGTTCTCAAGATGAACTAACATCTCCTCTAGATAGATATTTCTTGTTTTCTCTTGTTGTTCTTGTTCCAGGTAGGTACCCTTGTGAAATATGTTTGATGAACAATCCTTGCGGAAGCTGTCATAGAATTTTTTTATAAGGATGACACAAATGCCAGTTGGGCAACAATCAAAACAAATAGAAACAAACTCAAAGAGACTCAGAGGAGTTAGACTCGAAGGAAGTCACAAATCAAAAGGAAACCAGAACATGCTTGTGAAACTTTGTAGAAATCAAAGAGAGATACAACAAATGAAATCATGGACTCTCTCAGATGGAAGGAGATGATCATAAAATTCCAAAAGAAGAGCATGCATATTGCTCATTTAGGCATGAAGTTGGGATCATGAGGGAGCTAATCCCCAACAATATGATCCATTGAAGAAGAATCCATAAAGACTATGAAGTATCTATCCATGTTCTTCATTGGAAGTAGTAACCATGATAAGCAACGCGCGTTCAGTTTGACTCTAGAAGAAGTATTCTTCGAAAAGAAGCCTTGAATATCCTTGGTTTTCCATCTACATTTGTATTCCTATGGTGGAAGGTTGGAGCCTTCAGGAAAGAAGGGCGTATAATCTATAGAACATTCCATGGAATCCAACATTGAAGAGAAACATGAGGAAGAACATGAAGATTCCAAGAAATAAAGAAAATTCGGAACAACCAATTGAACCAGTTTGAACCCACTAGAAGTAGTCAAGCAAATGGAATGGAAGGAAGCTATGATGAAGAACCATGTATGTGAGAAATTGTGAAAAAGACTTAAGCATTGATAGATACAAGGCGAGACTCAAGGCTAGAGGGTTTTCCCAGTAGGAGGGAGAAGAATACAATGACAACTTGTTATAGTAACCAAATATACCTCTACCTGAGCCATTACATCTCCTACAGTATCCATGGGTTGGAGTTTACATAAGATGAATGTAAATATTGTTCTTCTCAATAGAGTAATTGAAGAATAAGTGTATGTAGAGAAACCTCAAGGTTTTGAGGTATACTAGAAAGAGACCCTTGTATGCAGATGGAAGAAGACCTTGTATGGATTCAAGCAAACTTGGTGTAGAGCCTCTCATGTACAACAAAAGCGTGGTGAAAACTTGCTATAACAGAGGAAGTATATTGAAATGGTTCTTCAGAAGTCCGGGATGATGGATTGAAAATCCATGGAAAACTCCCACGATGACAGATATGAAGAAGTTGAGAGACTTTGATCCAGTAGACTTGTGTCTGTATCGACAATTGATTGGCTCGTTAATGTATTTGGAGAATACTCAGCCATATACTTTCTTTATGGGACGTTTGAATTATGATATACAACTGCATGGATTTCTTGATTTAGATTGGGTAGGGAGTGCAGATGACAAAATAAGTGCTACTTGGATATGTTTCAGTTTGAGATTCGTCACAATGTCATGGGCTAGCAGGAAACATAAGTCTGGGCAGAGTATATTGCATCTTGTGATGCTTGTACGAAAGCAGTGTGGCTCTGTAAGTTGGTTTCTATAATGTCTGATCAGGTTCTGGATTCGACCATGATATATTATGATGATCAGAGCTATGTGAAGCCTTCAGAGAACCCGATGTTCCATGACAGGTCGAAGCACATTGAGATCAATCATTATTTTCTCTGTGATAAAGTCCATAGGAGAGAAGTGGTTCTCCAGTATATCTCCACAGATGAGAAGATACCAAATATTTTGGTAAAGCCTCTGTCCAAGATGAAAAGTTTGCGTACTTAAGGGACAAGTTGGGGCTCGTAGATACAACTTCCTTATTGAAAAGGAAGTGATTATTCCTAGGTTGGGAGGGAGCATTGATATGTTACTGATTTATGGACAGCCATTTTCTAGTTCGGAAAATGGTCTAGGTTGGGAAATTCCTTTCCAGTCCAGAAAGTGGTTCGAGATTTCTGACGGACAGTCGTTTTCCAGTTCGGAAAATGGTCCAGATAGGGAAATCATTTTCGTAATGAAAATGGTCTGATAGATTGTTTATGTACCATAGACAACGATTCCCCTTGTGGCCATTGTGGGGGAATGGTATAGGATGGTCATTCTTCTTGGCAGTCACTTTGAGTAGTGGTCAAGTAGAATGGTTCGCCTCACTGGGTAGTGATTCTTTCGAAGTTCACAGTTGTGAGTAGTTTCAAAGAATGGTTTGTTTTTGAGGTTGGTGCAGGACAATCATTTCCATTAGCAAATTGTCTGGACACTCATTCCCTAGGGAAGATTCATTCTCTCCAGGTTTCACTGTGATTAGTGCCAAAGGAATGGCCCAGTTAGGTGAATGGTCTGGGTTCAATAATCAGGGACAAGAATTCCCTAGGGCAGACTCATTCTCTCCAGGTTGCACTTATGATTAGTGCCAGAGGAATGGCCCAGTTAGGTGAATGGTCTAGGCTCAGAAATTAGGGACATTTATTCTACCATGCTTGGGAAGACTATTCCAGATAGCCCATGGATGATGTTTTTACTTTTCGAGGGCGGATGCTCTTCCAGATCTCACAGATGTGAGTGGAAGAATGGCCCAGATGACTCAATTTGTATCATGATATTATTTATGCAGGTTGATATTATATGACATGATTTTTGTGGAGATTGTATGTATCTAGACAATAGTTTTATGCTAATGTGGTGGATGTGATCCACTTATAGTGACTATGTGTCACTGGTTAGTAATCGTGTGCTACTAGGAATGGTTGTGTACCACTGGGTAGTAGTTGTGTACTAATATGGATAGACACAATTGTGCTCTATTGGATGGCATTGTTCTGATTGCCATGGAGACTACCACTAGTGTTGGAGATGATTTCCATCTAGATGGATAGTCAGTGTGTTGATGGATAGACATTCTCTAGGCGGAGAATGGTCCAGGAAGGACATATTGCTAGTGGATAGACATCCTTCCTGTGGAGGATGGTCCAGGTTGAAATATTGTTGGTGGACATACATTCTCCCTGTAGAGAATGGTCCAGGTTGACAGATTGTTGATGTACCATGGAAAACTATTCTTCTAGGACGTATTTCAGGATTAGAAGAATGGTCCATCTCCCTGAGTTCACAGTAGTGACCAGAGTGGAGAGATGGGTACATGACATACATTTTCCCTGAGTTCACAGTAGTGGCTAGAGGGAAAATGGTCTAGGACAATCATTCTTCTAGGAGGTATGTCTGGATTAGAAGAATAGTCCTTGTATCCCATGGTGTGGCTTCCAACATCTGTTGGAATAATTATTCTTCTAGGACATATGTCCGGATTAGAATAATGGTTCTTGTATCACTCTGTGGAGTGAGTGACTTATTCGAAATCATGCCCGATTACTCAGATGGAGTATGGATTCGATATTTGTTGTAGTTGGTGCTATCAGATGCTACTGATAGTGATGATGTTGCTCGTGATTTGATCTATGTGATAATGAGATAGCCTGTGTGGCTATTATGATGCTATATATATTTTCTTTAATCTCTTTTTGAAACCCTATAAATACAAAAAGATTGTTGAGAGAGCTTGCTTTCTTTCACGCTCATTAAATAATTTGAAAGAGAATCTATTCAATTTTAGTTTACCCCTTTTTTGGGCCGAGTACGATTAATTACGAAAAAGAAATACTCTAGTCAATTGTGGCTAGAAGATTTCTCCTAGGTATTATTTTATACTTTTTTCAGGCTTGGGAGACTAAATTTACGGAAAATTTAACCCTGGAGTTTTCTTTAAGTGTTTTTCAAACTCTCCAAACATGAAAAACCACAGAGTTTACTTTTTCTAGAATCATAAAATTTACATTGAAAGACCCATATGGGACCAAACCACTCCTTCCTAGGGTTCGTTAAACATACTCCGAAGGACTCATCCAAAATATGAGCTTATAGTACAAGATTATGTTATCCTCAAGCTTGTGTAAAAATAAAGAGGTACTCCCTAGACATGGTGGGGGAAAATTTGGGAAAGGGAAATTATATGAAATCTGTGTTAATTTGTGGCAACTAGTGACTCTTGAACATGACACCCTTTCACTCCTTGTGCCAAGGTTGGGAAATCCATTTATCTCTTTTTGATCATAGTCCTCCATGACTCTACAATTTGATTTGTGATCTTATTTTGAGTCATGCTGCCAAGACAATTATCATGTCATCCATATGTTGTAACGCACCCACTAAGAAAATCAAAATTTTCGTCGATTTCTCAACGATCAGACCCCTGAAATGTCTACGGAGGTCTAGCGTAAGCTAGCTCTTCCCTCGTCTATTCCCATAGGATCGCAGGTCAGGACCATAGGTCGAACAAATATGGCGTCCTTTCGATCTTTGCGACTCAACGCTACTAGAGCGTCGAGTCTTTCGACTCTGCAAACCCCGACACAACGAAGCGCCAAACCCCGAAAGGGATGGCGAGTACAAGTTTCCTGTTTGGGTCTTGTCCTCGTGACCACGTTCCGTGACCACACACTTAAACTGGCAAATCCCTTACCGGCTTTTCACGATTCGGGAAATCACGATGCATGACTTATTCCTTTCCCATTCAAATCCCCGAAAACCACGAAGTCTCCCAAGTTTCCCTCCAAAGGGAGATCAACGGCTGTAAGCCTCCCTTGATCCGACGGTATGGATCCTTTCGGGGTTTCGGTACTCAGGAGTTCGAAATGCAACGACTCCAAGACTCCTTGTCATTTAAATCTCCGAATTCCATTATGGAAATTCATGTAAGAGATCGACGACTCTTAAGAGTGTGGATCCAACGATCCACAGGATTTTGAGACTTTTCCCAAAACTCTGACCGCTCACCATGCGTCTCCTCTTATGTACGGTCCAGATTCTTTCGATACTTCTCCTCTCCACTACAACGCGTATCAGGATTTCGTGAATCGCGGGGGCTAGGTTTTCTAGCCCTCTGGTTTCTCGGATGCTGAAACGCTGAAATGTTGATTGGTAGCCACGTGTCCCTCTGATGGACGGCGGCAACCTTCAGCCAAGATCAATGGTCGTGATATTTTCGGGATGATCAATGGTCACGATCAAATCCTGACTTTCCTTAACCTCATTCACACCTCTCACCATTTCGAGGTTTCGGTGATTGGGATTTCGCGACTCGCGAAGACAAGGGTTCTGGCCCTTTGGTTTCCCGGGTGCTGAAACACCGAAATGCCAATCGACAGCCACATATCCCTCCAATAGACGACTGCGACATTCACCCACGATCAACCGTTATGATCTTTTCAGGATGATCAACGGTCACGATTAAATCCTCCCTTTCTCAAACTTATTCACACTTAAATCGATTTAGGTTTTCGGTAATCGAGATTTCACGACTCCCAGTGACACAAATCCTCTGTCAACTCGAATCCCTGGTATCCGAAATATCGATGGACTCTCGATCTACGCCATGTTTCCTCCACGGATGGATGGTCCAGATCTATATCGGGACTTTCACCATGGAGTGTCCTGATCTCTTGTCATCAGGAATCCCAGAATCCTGAACTCCGAATCCATGATATTGATTCCTCTCTCGGGGATTTCGCCCTTGTTCACGAGGGCTTAACCCTCAAGCATATCCTAGCAGATCCAACGATTGTCGGGTTTTCTAGCTAATATCTGACGACTCAGATCTGTCCCACGCCGTGTACCGACTCCTCTTTCGGGACTTTCACCCCTATTCACGAGGGCTTAACCCTCATACATCTCCTAGCAGATCCAACGTCTGTCAGGTTTTCTAGATAAGATCTAACGACTCAGATCTGTCCCACGCCATGTACCGACTCCTCTTTCGGGACTTTCGCCCTTGTTCACGAGGGCTTAACCCTCATGCATCTCCTAGCAGATCCAATGGCTGTCGATTTTTCTAGCTAAGATCTGACGACTCAGATCTGTCCCACGCATTGTACTCTCCCACTGCTCTCTGGATGTGGAAAAACCAACGGTCCAGATACTCCCACAGACCTTGGGGATCTATGGTCCCGATTTCCTCGCTACTCACGAAGATAAAAGAAAAGGGGTAAGGCATGTAACGCCCTTGTTTCTTCCTCCAATCTAACGGTTGTGAATGACTACAGATATTTCGACGGGATCTCGTTTGTCGATCGATACTTATCCCTACGCTGCTACTTCAGGATTTCAAGAGGATCATTCTTCCTCGTATAGGGTTGCTAAGACTTTCACATTCAAGTCCTTTTTCCAGGTTCTTGGTAAACTTTTCCAAGAAGAGTATCTCTGTGGAGAGATCTATTCCGGGGCATTCCTGGAGATAGATAAGGGGAAATAAATTCTCGAGAAAGGACTGGAAGACTAACTTGGTTCAACTTATGCATAAATAAATTTATTTATCAACATAAGCCATGCGTGGTTTTTCTGTTACAAGCACACATATACCATTTCTTATCAAAACACTGCATAGACAATCTTATATTGTAATCATTCACAATTTCACAGTTTATGAGCATATATGTCAACATATGAATTTCAAGGTGCAAGATGTAAAACACTTATCAACAATAACACCAGAAGTAAGTGCAACTGCTGAGAGGGGTGCTTGTTTCCACCCAACCGTAGGCTCAACGATTCTGATAGGATTTACCACTAGCCACCCCTGAGCTGAGACCACGATGCTGCGAGACTATGTCTCGGTTTTCTAGTGATCGAGAATGAGGGTTACTCTCCCCCTTCTCTGCTATCACTCACTTTGCATATCTCCAGAGTTCTCTTCCTCCCCTCGCGTCTGCCCCAATCGCTTCTCCCTCATGCCTTATCCTCTTGCGAGGTTGTGTGTGGCGTGATTTCTCTCACACTGGTCAGGCCTGACGACTCTACGGATGGGTGGTTCACTCCCCCATCCCTCATTAATTCCTGAGGAGCCATCTACCTACCAGCCTGCGAGACATTTAATTCGGGGCGAACGAGCCGCTCTTGGTTCTCCGAGCCAGTGAAGTCCAAATACGGTATTGTTTTTGGTGGAAGTTAACGCCACCATTCTAGGTGCCTTCCATCGCCTTTCTCCAGCCATCGT
>ML787049.1:266718-305741 GCA_009831015.1 Picea engelmannii
CCGTGTCCGGAAGGCAGTTTTATGGATGTCTTCATCCTTGATTCGGACTTGATGGTATCCCGACCTCAAGTCGATCTTTGAGAAAATAGACGCGCCTCCCAATTGATCGAACAGATCATCGATCCTGGGCAAAGGGTACTTGTCCTTTATGGTTACCTTATTGAGTTGTCTATAATCTATACACAGTCTAAGGGTGCCGTCCTTCTTTTTCACAAACAAGATTGGTTCTCCCCATGGAGACACGCTGGGTTGAATATAGCTTTTATCCATCATTTCTTTTAATTGCAATTTGAGTTCAACTAACTCAGGTGTGCTCATCCGGTAGGGTGTCCTAGACACTGACACCGCTCCTGGTGCAAGTTCTATCAAGAATTCTATGTCCCTCCTCGGAGGTAGACCAGGTACCTCTTCCGGAAACACATCTCTGTATTCTCTCAGGATAGGGTGATCGTCAGGGCTTGGTTTATCACCTTCGATTGTTTTCAACACCTGTATTGCATATAGGGGACATCCCTTTCGACAATACTTTCTCATTTGCAGGGTTGATATTTGTCTCACCGAGACGGGTTTTCGGATCCCTTGAAGGGTTATTCTTCTCCCTTCTTTACTTACACACTCTAAGGTTTTATGGTAACAATCCAGTCTGGCTTTATGGGCGGCTAGCCAGTCCATACCGATCAACAGATCATATGATCCCAGGGGTAATATGTTAAGGGTTTCTTGGGTGGGGAATTCACCCAACATTAATTGGCAGGTTGGTATAACCTCTGCTATCTTCCTTTTGGTGCCAGTGGCTAACTGTACCAACCATGACTTGGTATGTTTTTGTGGCTATAGTTTACACTTATCAACAACTTTAGGGGATATATAACTCAAATTTGAACCAGGGTCAATCAAAACAGACACTAGATGGTTGAAAATCATACCTTCTATTTCCACTACTGAAGCTTGATGGTCAGCTTGGTTATTATCCAAGGCTGCATAAATTTGTGGCACACTCCTGGCCACATCATTGACGGTAGTAGTTTTCTAGATGTTATAAATCCTCCGACTATTCTGTTGTCAGTGTGGAAATTCTCTTAGGAGATGTTCCTCTCCACAACCCCAACATTTCAGAGGTTCTCTCTTGGTGTTATCCACCTTCATTGGTATAGGTCCAGAAGTTTTATTTCCACCCGATGAGGGAAAGTTCTGCTAGTGTACACTCTGAGCTGGAAAGTTCATTCTTGGGTTCTTCTTGTAGTTCTTAAATCCTGGGGATTTGATCCCCTTTTTATGAAATCTTGAACTATTCTTCGGTTTCCATCCTTCAAGAGGTTCTGCTCGATGCCCAAACTGTTCATGACAATAGGTTGCCTTTCGAATGGTGCCTTCTAGGGTCTTTGGCTCATCAAATTCAATTATGTTATGATATTCCTTGGGTATCCCACTGATGAAGTGTTGCACCTTTGCCTTTTCTTCTTTTATATAAGGTACATACCTCAACAAGTCGAGGAATCTGTTAACATATTCTTCTATAGTAAGTTGTCCCAGTTTGAGTTCATAAAACTTTTTAGTCTTTTCGTCGAAATATTTTTCCGACAGATACTTCTTCTGGAAGTACTTCTCAAATCGTTTCCAAGACAGGTCCTCTTCGCGAACCCCTTTCACATTCTTAAGGTATTCCCACCAAATGGAAGCTTTTCCGTTCAAGTTGAAGGTGGCCACTCAGGCCTTCATATTTTCTGAAAAGTCATGGACTCTAAAATACTTCTTTAGTCCAAGCAGCCAGGCCTCTGCTTCCTCTCCCTTCTTTATTTCACCGTCGAAGGAGGGTGGTTTGGCCTTTCTGAATTCTTTGAATTTTTGACCTTTGGAAGAATTTTGCTTCTTTTGTTTTCTTCGGGAATAAGAACTGGTTCTACTGCTAGAAGAACCCTCTGAATCGCCAGCTTCCTTCTCAGAGGAATCATCCGACACTTGTCCTTTACCTCTGGGGTGGACCTTTTTCGAGGTGATCCTCTCAGTGTGGCCACTGATATGACCATGTTTCTGAGTTTCATGTTCATGCTGCATTTGTCTTTGTAGATCGAATAAACTCTGCAGTAACACTGCGTTAATTTCTGTTTGTTTTTCTTATTCTTTCATCATCCTTTCATTGTCAGCCTTGCAGCTTTGTAATTCAATCATGAGACTCCTCACAGTGTCGGCTAGATCTGGAAGGGTCCCTACTGCCCTTCTTTCGTCAGACTCTTCATCTCTATTGTGGGAGCCCTCTCCCACTTCATGGTGAGTCACCATAATATGTGTTGATAATTTCCCGCGATCGATCTTCCGCTTGTGTGCAAAGACAAACGCTGGTTGTTAGTCAATAGTTAGATACATTTTTATAACCCACGCAAAATTCATATTTCTTTCACATGCATACACAGTCGGGTTTTCATTTTGGACTTTGACCTTTTTGGAATTAAGAGGGTTACTCTTTTTAAGAGTGTCCCGAACGGAGCTTCTGCGCAACTCGTTCATGAGCCCAAGCAGGTCGAGTGTTGTAAGCATGCTCTGATACCAATTTGTAATGCACCCACTACGAAAATCAAAATTTTCATTGATTTCTCAACGATCAGACCCCCAAAATGTCTACGTAGGTCTAGCGTAAGCTAGCTCTTCCCTCATCTGTTCCCATAGGATCGCGGGTCACGACCACAGGTCAAACAAATATGGCATCCTTTCTCTCTTCGCGACTCAGTGCTACTAGAGCGTCGAGTCTTTCGACTCTACAAACCCTGACACAACGAAGCGTCGAACCCCGAAAGGGCTGGCGAGTACAAGTTTCCTGTTTGGGTCTTGTCCTCGTGACCATGTTCCGTGACCACACACTTAAACCGACAAAGCCCTTACCTGCCTTTCACGATTCAGGAAATCACGATGAATGACTTCTTCCTTTCCCATTCAAATCCCCGAAAAACATGAAGTCTCCCAAGTTTCCCTCCAAAGGGAGATCAACGACTGTAAGCCTCCCCTGATCCGATGGTATGGATCCTTTCGGGGTTTCGGTACTCGAGAGTTCGAAATGAAATGACTCCAAGACTCCTTGTCATTTAAATCTCCGAATTCCGTTATGCAAATTTGTGTAAGAGATCGACAACTCTTAAGAGTGTGGATCCAACGGTCCATGGGATTTCGAGACTTTTCCCAAAACTCTGACTGCTCACCACGCGTCTCCTCTGATGGACGGTCCAACTTATTTCGATACTTCTCCACTCCACTACAGCGTGTATCGGGATTTCGCGAATCGCCGGGGCAAGGTTTTCTAGCCCTCTGGTTTCCCGCATGCCGAAACGCCGAAACATCAACCGACAACCACGTGTCCCTCCAATGGATGGCGACAACCTTCAGCCAATATCAACAGTCGTGATTTTTTCGAGATGATCAACGGTCATGATCAAATCCCATATTTCCTTAACCTCATTCACACCTCTCGCCATTTCGGGGTTTCGATGATCGAGATTTCGCGACTTGCGAAGACAAGGGTTCTTTCCCTTTGGTTTCCCGGGTGCCGAAACACCGAAATTCCGATCGACAGCCACATGTCCCTCTGATAGATGACTGCGACCTTCACTCATGATCAACCGTTATGATCTTTTCAGGATGATCAACAGTCACGATTAAATCCTTCCTTTCTCAAACTTATTCACACTTAAACCGATTCGGGGTTTCGGTAATCGGGATTTCGCGACTCCCAGTGACATAAATCCTCTGTCAACTCGAATCCCCGGTATCCGAAATACCGATGGAATCTCGATCTCCACCATGTTCCCTCCATGGATGGATGGTCCAGATCTATATCGGGACTTTCACCATGGAGTGTCCCGATCTCTTGTCATCAGGACTCCCGAAATCCCGAACTCTGAATCCTTGATACCAACTCCTCTCTCGGGGCTTTCGTCCTTGTTCACGATGGCTTAAACCTCAAGCATCTCCTAGCAGATCCAATGGCTGTCGGGTTTTCTAGCTAAGATCTGACGACTCAGATCTGTCCTACGCCGTGTACCGACTCCTCTTTCAGGACTTTCACCCCTGTTCACGAGGGCTTAACCCTTATGAATCTCCTAGAAGATCCAACGGCTGTCGGGTTTTCTAGCTAAGATATGAAGACTCAGATATGTCCCACGCCGTGTACTGACTCCTCTTTCGGGACTTTCGCCCCTATTCACGAGGGCTTAACCCTCATGCATCTCCTAGCAGATCCAACGACTGTCGGGTTTTCTAGCTAAGATCTGATGACTCAGATCTGTCCCACGCCGTGTACTCTCCCACTGCTCTCTAGACGTGGAAAAACCAACGGTCCAGATACTCCCACAGACCTTGTGGATCTACGGTCCCAATTTCCTTGCTACTCACGAAGATAAAAGAAAAGGGGTAAGGCATGTAACGCCCTTGTTTCTTCCTCGAATCTAACGGTCATGAATGACCGCAGATCTTCCGACGGGATCTCGTCCGTCGATCGATATTTGTCCCTACGCTGCTACTTTGGGATTTCAAGAGGATCATTCTTCCTCATACAGGGTTGGTAAGACTTGCGCATTCAAGTCCTTTTTCCAGGTTCTTGGTAAACTTTTCCAAGAAGGGTATCTCTGTGGGGAGATCTATTTCGGGGCATTCCTGGAGACAGATAAGGGGAAATAAATTCCCGAGAACGGACTGAAAGACTAACTTTGTTCAACTTACGCATAAATAAATTTATCTATCAACATAAGCCATGCGTGGTTTTTTTGTTACAAGCATACATCTACCATTTCTTATCAAAACACTGCACATATAGTCTTATACTGTAATCATTCACAATTTCACAGTTTATGAGCATATATGTTAGCATATGAATTTCAAGGTGCAAGATGTAAAAACTTATCAACAATAACACCAGAAGTAAGTGCAACTGCTAAGAGGGGTGCTTGTTTCCACCCAACCATAGGCTCAATGATTCCGATAGGATTTACCACTAGCCACCCCCGAGATGAGACCACGATGCTGCGAGACTGTGTCTCGGTTTGCCAGTGACCAAGAATGAGGGTTACTCTCCCCCTTCTCTGTTATCACTCACTCTGCATATCTCCAGATTTCTCTTCCTCCCCTCACGTCTGCCCCAATCGCTTCTCCCTCACACCTTATCCTCTTGCGAGGTTGCGTGTGGCACAATTTCTCTCTCACTGGTTAGGCCCGATGACTCTACGTATGGGCAGTTCACCCCCCCATCCCTCATTAAAACATGAGGATCCATCTACCTACCAGCCCGTGAGACATTTAATTCGGGGCCAACGAGCCGCTCTTGGTTCTCCGGGCCAGTGAAGTCCAAATATGGTCTTGTTTTTGGTGGAAGTTAATGCCACCATTCTAGGTGCCTTCCACCGCCTTTCTCCAACCATCGTGGTCTCTTTTTCAGCATATCCCCTCTCAGCAGTCCTGCAATATATATATATATATATATATATATATATATTCATAATATTATTCACATTCATCGACCTTTTCCACAAGGTCCATTCACATCACACATTCACATTTTTGAGTTTGCCACAGTTCTTGGCCAGTCCAGTTATTTTTACAAACTGGGGAAAATAGGGTTTTACATATGTTCAAGAGAATTCCAATTGAAAAGAAACCTTTTACAGTGTCAACCATCCCTGAGTCAGTCATACAATAATCCATGCTATATCCACTTCAAATTTTTGTACCTATTTCGTGTCATTGATGGAGGATACATCAAGGACCTCCTACAAGAGACCACTTCCTATTGACTTCAACACATTATGTAGGAAGATGGTTTAGAAAACCTATAGTACCTTGGAAATTGCATGCCTCAATGGCCAGTTTCCTCGCCTTTGACGATATATTTTCATTGATGACCTTCGATCGAATGATTCTATGAGTGTTCAACTTCAACTCATCTATTCACACTCAATAGGATGTACTTATGTACCTTAAGTTCCATTTTCATTATTGGTGGTTCCTTCATCTGTTAATGGTAATCATCATTGACCGCTAATCAGATGGTTTCTACCATGTTCGAATTCAACACCTTTATTCACATGGTTAGATTTGTACTATGGCACAGTGGAAATGAAGACCCTGGATCTTGTCAAACAGAGCTAGGTTGCGATGGATTATTTTGAGTATGTACTGTTACATATATCCATAGTGTATATTTCGTGGCTATGTTAAAAAATTTGAGTCTTTGTATCATAGATCCACAGTGTATTTTTGGTGGCTATGTTTAGATTTGAAACATTTTGGCATGTATCCATGGTTTAATTTGGTGGCCATGATCTATCATACATGATAGAGATATTTTCATGTAAACATCTATGCTTGGAGTCATTTATATTCTGAGTATGGGAATGCCTACCCCAGAGATGATACTGTAATTCCTTGTTTATTGTTGAAAGGTCTCCAACCGATGATCTCGTTGTTTCAATACCCATAGGACAAAGTATTTCAACTATCACACCTTCTAGATTCATACTTTGGGGGTCATTCTGTTACACAATATTTTTTCACAACTGACGATGTTCACTTATCCTCTATCATCCATACCATACAAGCTATGATTATTGAAGAAGAATCTTACTTTGAGAGAAGGAAATCATGCAAAAAGGGTTAAACATGTTATTAGGGACTTTAAATCCTTAATTTAAGAGAGTGTCACAACTTTCATCATTGCATGGTGTGACACCCTCAAGTGTCGCATGTTGCACCACTACGTAGTGTGACAATGTCTTAGGTTTCTCCACTACAGGGTGCGACACTTCTTAAAAGGGAGAAAACGATGAAATTCAAGAAGATTCTAGAAGAAAAGCTTCAAGATGAGGTGTTCTTTGATCGATTTGGATCTCACTCGTACTCCTGATCTAGGGGGATACTAACCTATCATCCTAACCTCCTCACCCTTTTCCTCTTCAATCTATAAAAGGAGAGTTCCCTCATGAGTACATGTTAATAGAAAATAGTGGATGAAGAATAATGATTGATAGCTTTGCTTCTGGTTTGTTGTTAGAAGATTGTTAGTAATTCTTTGGCCTTGAGGAATTCAATATTAGCTAAAGGAGTCGGTTGATGGTGATGGATTTCATGGATGCATTGTGGATATTGGAGCAATGAGCTTGTTGGAAGGAGCTTCACAACATCAAGGCAACTTTGGTTGTAATCTATTTTCATTCTCATTAATACAGTAATATAGTTTCTTTCCCACAAAGGTTGTTTTTATTTGATTATCTTTGTTGCATTTCTCCTTGATCATTTTCATAGGTTGTCTCAAATTATACTTATTAATTTCACCTTTGTTGACTTGTGTTTCTTGCAGGTTATCATACATAAGTATCATGAAAAAGCGACTGGAAGATACAACTAGCGAGGACAACCGTCAATTACAAGGTATGAATCCTTCGCTAATTGGTAATTTGATTATATCAACCTAAATAAAGTTCTATGTTTTGTTTTTTTTGTTCTAGTCTTGGCTTTCGAGTCTAGGGAGATCAAACTGAGTCCACATAGACCGATTTGTCCAGTAACACTTATCCTGAAAGGTTGAATGTTAAGAAAGCATACACATATGAAGAAAATGAACTCTTAGGAGAACTCAAAAACTTATGTGTGAAGTTACCTCTCTTACAAGCTATTAAATATGTATCTATTTATAACATATTCATCAAATAAGAATGCATCAAAATACTAAGGAGAAAGAAAAAGGACACCCCTACAATCAATGTTATATGAGAGTTAGCTGATCTCATGCTTGGAAGGATAATTGTTCCTAAATATTTGGATCCAAGAAACCCTTTAGTAAAAGTGCACATTAACAACATCTTGATCCAAAACACCCTCATAAATTTAGGGGCTATGATAAATGTTATGACAAAATATACAATGTTAAGATTAAACCTTCATGGATTCCTAAGAAATACATCCACTGTGCTTCAACTTGAAGATAGATCCACAATAAAACCCAAGGGAATGTTGGAAGACATAATTATCTCCATTGATTCTTAGGAATATCCTATTGATTTTTTGGTCCTCCAAACCAATTCTAAATTCAATGGGTATCCTCTTATCTTGGGAAGACATTGGATGGCCATAGCGAATGCATACATTGACCATAAGGCAGGGAACATGACCATTATTGATGGGTAGTCTAAAAAAATATTTGTTCTTTACCCCCCTTCCCAACCATTAATGACATAAAATATTACAATATGGGTGGAATAAGAAGAAGAAGACCTGGTCCAGACCTTTTCCTATCCTATATACACAATTGGTATAGCCTTGGCTAGAAATGAAATTGATGAGGACACCTTTATTTCATATTTCCTGCAAAACCAATACCCTGATGATGTAAGAATAAAAGGCATAAATAATGAAGGTGAATACGAAAAATTTGTAGATAAGAAAAAATAATTTTGGGAAGAATTATTCACAACTAAAACTGAAAATCCCATTGTCAAAACTGTAGAAATCAACCTTTCAAAAACATTGAAAATCAACACAAACCTCATTGACAAACAAGAGCATAAATTATTAATTGTGCTAAAAATAAATGTTGCATCCTTTGCATGGGACTAAAAAGATATGAAAGAAATCCACCCCTCCATTTGTACTCATCATATTTACAATAAATAATACTGAAAACCTATTAGGCATCCTCAAAGGAGGATGAACCCTGCATTAAAAGACATTGTCAAAAAAGACTTGCAAAAACTATTATATGTTGGTTTCATTTACT
This sequence comes from Picea engelmannii, assembly GCA_009831015.1. Taxonomy (NCBI): domain Eukaryota; kingdom Viridiplantae; phylum Streptophyta; class Pinopsida; order Pinales; family Pinaceae; genus Picea; species Picea engelmannii. The sequence continues at coordinate 275,471 of ML787049.1, forward strand.
CAATCTCAGATAGTGAATGAGTTTCCCCTTTATTTATTGTTCCTAAAAGAATTGGAAGTGGAGAATATGTGTGGATTATAGGGAACTAATCAAAGCTACCAGAAAAGATCATTTCCCTTTACCCTTCATTGACCAAGTTTTAGATGTTTTAACTGGGAAGGAATATTTCTCATTCCTAGATGGATTCAATGGTTATAACCAGATACATATCGTCCTTGAGGACCATGACAATACAAACTTTACCTTCCCTTGGGGAACCTTTTCTTATAAATTCCTTCCATTTTCCCCTTGTAATGCCCTAACTACATTTCAAAGAGCTATACTTAGCAAATTCTCGGACCTTATCCATGACAAAGTAGAAATCTATATGGATGAATTCACCCCTTATGGAAACACATTTGATGAAGCATTGAATAATCTTGTTAAATTTCTCCAGATGTGTGAAGAAATGAACCTCTCCCTTAGCCATGACAAGTGCAATATTCTAATGAATGAGGGAATTAAGCTAGGATACCATTTGTCTTCTAGAGGGATTGAAGTAAATCAATATAAAATAAAGATTATCACACTTCTACCTATTCCTATAAAACAAAAGGATGTTAGAAGTTTTCTTGGAAATGTAGGTTATTACCGAAGATTCATCAAAGACTTTAGTAAAATATCCTCTTTCTTGTTTTCTTTGCTATCCAAAAATATATACTTGTGTTGGACTTTAGAATTTCAAGAAGCATTTGAAACTATTAAAGAAATAATCACAACAACTCTTGTTCTACGAGGTCCTAATTGGACTCTTCCTTTTCACATTCATATTGATGCCTTAGACAAGTCAATAGGATCAATCTTGAGGCATAATGAGGATAATAAGCCTTATGCTATCTATTTCATAAGAAAAAACTTGTTTGATGCAAAGCTAAACTAAACTGTCATTGAAAAAGAATTTCTAGCAGTAGTCCATGCTCTTAACAAGTTTAGACATTATGTTACAGGATATCAAGTTTTTGTACACATTGAACATGCTTCCATTAGATATTTAATGAATAAACCTGACAATAATGGTAGGATAATCAAGTGGCTTTTATTGTTACAACAATTTGATATGACCATTCTTGACAAACCAGGAAAGCAAAATGTTGTTGCATAATTCTTATCTAGGTTAAAAATTCCTATAGAAGGAGACATGATAGATGACCATTTTCCAAATGAACACCTCTTTGCAATCTCAACACAGATCCCCTATTTTGTTGACATAACCAACTGTTTGACAACATGCAAGTTTCCTAAACATTTTTCTTACAGGGAAAGGTGCAAAATCGTCAGAAAAAGTACATCATATACTTGGGTAGTGGGATATCTATTCAATCTTGGGCCATATTAGGTTCTAAGAAGATGCATAAGAGAAGATGAAGTACATTATATCCTCCATGGCTACCATGATGATCCATGTGGAGGACACTATGTAGCAAAGTGGAATTCCTACAAAATCCTACAAGCTGGTTACTATTGGCCAACATTACATAGAGATGCTCAACATTATACCTCTCACTGTGATGAGTGCCAAAGGATAGGGAAGACTACACAGAGAAATGAAATTCCCTTATAGCCACAGATCTCACTAAAACCTTTTGACAAGTGGGGTGTGGACTTTTTAGGGCCAATTGACTCACCTTCAGGACAAAATAAATACATATTAGTGTGTACATATTACTGAAGAAAGTGGGATGAAGTGAAAGCAATGAAAGATGATATAGAGAAAAGAGTGGCTGAATTCCTACAAGAGATCATATTCTCAAAATTTGGATACCCTAGAGAGATAGTTGCAAATCAAGGAGGTCAATTTGCCTCAAGGATCATTGATAAAATTGTGTAACAACATCATATTTGCAACATAAAATAAACACCCTATCATCCACATGAAAATGAAAAGCTGAAGTCACCAACAAAGAATAAAAAAACATCCTTAACAAGACAATAAGTATGAACATGAAGGACTGGTCAAGAAAATTCATAGAGGTAGTATGGGAATACAATATAACATGGAAGAATACCATAGGATTTACACCCTATGAACTAGTCTATGGTAATAATGCCATACTATCTATTGAGTTTGAATACCTTACTTTAAGAAAAACATCTAAACTAGACATGGATATCCCATCAACAGGAAAAGAGAGATTGAATCAATTGAATACCATATATGAATACAAGATGCAAGCACTCTTCAACACTGAAGTGGTACAACTGCAAAGGAAAGTTTGGCATGAGAAGAGCATCAATCATGGTAAATTCAAGGAACGAGACTGGGACCTATTGTTTGATTCAATATTAAAGGATATTAAGGGAAAACTCATGACCATATGGTTAAGGCCATACATAATTGAGAAGTGTAATAACATTGGTTTCATTCAAAGCAGAACCATATATGAAGAAAACATTCCCTTGTTAGTGAATGGATTTAGGCTCAAGATATACAAGAATCCTTTGACAAGGGAGGAATTTACAAACACAGTGAAAGCACAAAACTTGGATGTGATTGACAATAGAGATGATCTCAATCCATCCAAATAATAAAGAGTGATACAATAACAAAAAAAGAAAAATATATACATAATTTGTTTTTTGAATAAAATACTTAGATGAAAACCTCATTGAGGCATCTAGGACATGTCTCTGATTGAAAAATTCCATGGAGGCAGTCTTAGACTTGAGAAATAAAAACCAAACTCATCATGAAAAATTTCCAAGGCATGATGAGGCAATGCACTGGTGAAAACCAACAATGACACCCTTGTCTTGAAAAAAAGAAAAACGGAGAAAACAATGGAATTATATAATGATGTTTTTGTTTTGTAGGCACCAAGGCACCTCACCTCAACAAGGAATCTACACAAAAAGAAAAAATATTAGCAAAATAAACAATAGTGAGTTCCTACAAGAATTTAAAGTCACCTACATCAATAAAACACGAGTAAGAATTTCAGAAAGTTTTCTTCATATTCAATGATCATTTCCATACTTGCACTTTCCATACTATCATACATTAAGAAAAAATAAACAATATTTTCTTCCCTCCATTAATTTACATTTTTCATTTTCCCAAAATTCATTTTTCAAACATATGTTCTCATTCCCAAGTTAAAAAAATCCAGCTTCAATAAAGCTACAAGAAGACTTACAGGAAAACATATTTTTTCTACATGATCATATTCACAACAATAAAAGTCAGAATCAAGTTTTGCTCCGCATAATAATTTTACTACAACCACATCAACATTATCTTGATCTCTCCAAAAGAAAAAAAATCCTATCTTATGAATTATTTGCAAGACATCCTATAGGATCCCCTGCTTACTACATGAAAATTACAATAATGAGTAAGCACTACCACAAAAGATTTTATTCAAATCAAATACTTTCTACAACAACAAGGACTATCAAAATCTTATTGCAACAATGAAAAGTCAAAGTTTTATCATTTTTTCCATCCTATAGGAAACTTTGTTCCTATAGGATGACTCAAGTAGCCTACAAAGAACTTCATATTAGCATTCAATCTACACAACACAATCATCAACAAGCTAAACCAAATAAAAATAGATCCTAAAGGTACTCTACAAATCCCCTCTCTCTACTTTTCATTTTATAACATAAAAAATAACCAAATCCATATGTATTATGCATGGTCAATTATTTAAATTAATTAAAGGGTGACACAAATGAGGTGGTCCTCATACATCACGTTGGGGGGAGGGGGTATAATTCATGAAAAATAAATGACAAGTCAGGGAGAGGTGGAAAATCATTCAAAGTAAACTCAAGATTATGGTAGTGAAGAGTAATGAGTATACAACTGTCATTTCAAAAACTTGAGATAAGACTTGATAGGGCCTGAGAATTTCTCTCATAAATATTTAGCGATTCAGTAGGATAGAAAGAAAATCTGGTAGAACACATGACAATAACTCCAGGGTTTCTACAGGAAAGGTAGCAGAGTCAACCTGCTCAAGTTTTTTTGTCACGAGTAATTTTCTCATGGACAGTTTTGCTGCCAATAAACTTCCTTATAGCTCTAAAAATGCTATCCTAGCTTGTTTATATTTCATGGTAAATTTATTTGATGATATTTCATGGTTGAATTGCTTGATTGAATTTTCATGGTTAAATTCATGGGTATTGCCCACAGAGTCATGTAGAATTAACCCAACATAACCCTATCTCTCTCCCAACCCTTTCAAGGAATCTATGCTGTCTCAAATACCCTATTCATGCTGTCTCAATTACCCTATGTTCACAATTATCTCATCTCTTGGATAAGTCTCCTTGAAGAACATAGACTCCCCAAGTCATCATAAAAATCATGTATCCTGTCTCCTACAAGAACATTTCAAAGTTTTTTCCAAAGCTTTTTCTTTTCTCATGTATAGTCCCGCTTGTGCACCATAATTTTTTTTCCTATACCATCAATTTTTCAAACCCTAAAATAACTATTAGAGTACCTAATCAACAAGAGTTCAGATTCGAAAAAAATAGATTGGGTGACAATCTCAGAAGTTAGAACACCATGGGAGATGGGTTCAATAGAAAGGAACCTATTGAGCCTTCCAAGATCTATGAAAACCATGAGATTATTGAGATTTTTTGTAGGATCCATTGGCTATGTTATTTAGAAAGGATGAAAGGGTTTTATGAAAAGATCTCCTTAGAGTTTGCATTAAATTTCCAAAATATTAAGGATCAGGAATACATCAGTGTAGTGAGAGGTTTGGAAATCATGGTGGATGAAGCCTCCATTAGCAGAGTGTCCATATTAACTATGGGACTCCTATGGGACAAAGAAGAAATAAAAGAGGCCACCAATGCCAAGAAATTGTTCTTCCACAAAATTGAGACACCCCAAGAAGACAAGAATGGGATAAAGAGGGAAAGCCTTCCTCAACCTTGGCCAAAGGTGGCCTACCATACCATCAAGTATATTACTTGTGAAGGGGGGATGAGTGTGGTATATGCCTACCACTTCAGGCTCCTATTGATACAATGTTACAATCAAGTTCCAACAAACGATCTCAACCTTCCCTACTTCCTCCTTCAATCCTTTAAGTAAATGAGTGCCAAGGTGAAGAGAGGAAAGCATGGATTTTTAGCTCACCATGGGCTCATTAAATCAATAGTATCGAATGCACTAAGAAATCTGAAACATAGGTTCCTTTGGCATATTTTGTGGATATGGAAAAACAATATTTTCTTGAAATGCAAGAAGACTTGATGCAATTGAGTCAAGAAAAAGAAGAGGAAGAAAATTTTTGGAAATCTGATAAAGTAAGTAGGCCAAGATCTTCTAGGAAACAAGGAAAGAAGAAAATGAAGATAGAAAAAGAATATGAAGAGGTGGTTGACACTCTAACAACACTAAGGACGCCATCCATCAACCCTCTAAAAATTACAGGTACTGAGCCTATTCAACCAAGAAGAAGAAGATTCTACAGGGTAAGGAAGAGATAAAAACAAGTGAGTCCAAAAATTATCACCCCTCTTTCTACTCCAGTTAAAATTGAGGAGATTAAAGATTCCCCTAGTCCAGAGGAACTACAGGAAACAAAGGGGAAGTCACCCAAAAGTATACAACACCCCAAGGAACAATGGCATAAGCACCAGATTTCAAGTCTAGCCCTGTTACCCCCCCAACCTAGGGGTAACTAAGGAGATGATGTCTCGAGGCTCATAGGTAGTATACATGGAGTGCAAAGATCCAGATGGATAGAAAATCCCATAAATTCCCTCTTATACACTATACTTCACCATCATCATTAATAAAAGAACAACATCCTCTACACCGGTTTGGATCCCAGAAGATATCAAATATTGCTTCATGAGGTAACATGTCCAGTCTCATGATAAGTGTCACTTTAATATTTTAAGCATTTAAGAATATTGAAAAGATTCCTTTCTTGATTATGGAATTTTTGGTTGGAAATTATATCTTTTTACTAATTTCACCTTGGTGGTTGGCATGGTATCCTACTAAGTTGGTCACCCTTGAGAAACGAGTTGCTACTAAGGGATTTCCTTGAAGGGTCATTGTACCGTTCCCCACTCATACTTACCACTCTCCACACTTATTCCCCTCTGCTTTCTCATCTTTTGGGTTTTCGGGTTCATTGACCCCAAGATAGGTTTGTACCTCATTTCATGGGAAGAAGGGGTTAAATACCTAGAGGTGTTGTAGTTGACATCTTGAAAAATAAAAAAATTTGATATCAGAAGAAAGAAATTTTGAATGATTATCAGTTCATAGTGTATCCCTCAGTATCAACTTCGTCATGCATTTTATAGATTAAAAATCCGAGTCCATATGCTCAAGATATCCAAGTTTTTGTCTAACTTCCCAAAAAACACTTTTTCCATGTGAAACACAACTAAGATTTTATTGGAACCATGATTATATTATTGGAACCACACTCATTTTCTTGGAACCATGATTGTATTCTTGGAACCACACTTACACATTTTCTTGGTTCTATGATTAACACTTAAGATTAAGTCTTGAATTAGTCTCATTTTCTTGGTTCATTTTCTTAGTTCTTCGTCCCATACATATTCTTGGTTCTTCATCCCATACTTAACATTTTTCTATCCCATTTCCCCACTCTCCCACTTCCCATACTCAGTCTAATTTACTCTTGTAGGGCTACCCACACATCCTCTCTACCTCCACATCCTCCTTCACTCCACATCCCTTTAATCCCTTCCCCATTCCTCTTAGTCATATTTACTCTCTTGTGGACCTACACTCCCTATTCCTCCCCCATTCCTCCACATCCCTTACCTACGATCCTCATTACCTCCCCTCTCCTCTCATTCTTCTCCCCATGCTCCCATAACCATTTTATTAAGCTTGCAAACCTACACTCCTTCAAGCCTACACTCCTTTCCCCCCCTCACCCCACATGATCTCACCCCACACAAATCCATTATGCTGAATTCCATCACCCCTGATCCACATTACCTCCCCTCTCTCTATTCTCCTACACTTAACCATTTTTCTTAAGTTTGTATTCCTCCAACCACATCATGGCACATGGAAATCTATTCACCCTACAAGACTATGACAAGTGGAGACCAATTATAATATGACATGTGGCATCCTATTAGATTGTGACACATGAGATATGAATAGACACTGACTTGTTGCTGACTGGGCACTGACTTGATGCTCACTAGGTGACAACTAGGAATCAACATTGTTATTGATTTATGAAATTTCCTAAGTCATGAAACCTACACCAAAGTCTCCATAATCTCCTTTGTTCGACATGAGGAATATGGTAAAATTTTCATTATAAACACTTAAATACTCATGACCACAATGCACGTGGGATGGAGTATTTTTAAAGAGGTGAATTTTAATCAACTAAGATTGATCCACATAATTGGATGGACAACTGCTGAGCAACGAACTTCTGGAGGTCATAACTTGAGATCCGGGTGTTGGTTTTGGACAAAATATACCTTGTTGGAAAGTGATTTAGACAAGGAAGATGATGGAATAGTTTTCAAGAGGTGAAATTGGCCATAAATATATAAAAAAGTGAAATAACAACCAACTATTGTTTCATGGTTTGTTGATAAATTTGCTTGTAACCTCAACTTCCCGAGCTTATAAATTGAGATACAGAACTCCAAATTGCGCTTAGGAGGACTCGTTGGGAAGATGATATGATCAAGATTACATATAGAATATTTTCCATGGCTGAAATATCAAATATATTGCTTATAAAATTAAAACACGACCCAATTTTGTTAAGAGTAGTCAACTTGAAAATTTGAAAATAAAGTTTATTACATAAAGTTTATTAAAGGAACAAGTGGACCCTACTTGGAGGCACACATTTCAATGGAATAAATTCATTAATGATAATTCGATAAAGTAAAAGGTAAAAGTTGTTTACTCCAAAAGAGAATCGTGGAAAGTCTTAGAAAGACAAACCCTAACTACTTCAAGAACATTGAAAGCAAATTTTAAAAGGGAAAGAGAAGGCACTGTGAAAGGGTTGGTAGTCAGAAGTTTCTACAGTGGTGAAGATTCTGTAAGAAGTAAAGATCTATCTTTCCAAGATTCGGTGGAATAGCCTGCTAAAACTTGCCTCTCTACATCTTCTTCTTTTCAATGTCTTTCCATCAAATCTTCCATGAATGTATAAAAAACAAGAAGATCTGGGTCTGAGCAGTTCTTTCTCTAGAAATCTTCAACTATCTTGTAACATTTCAGGTCCAAAGGAGTAAAATCCCTCCTTGTTAAAAGTAGATGCAATTTATTTTAGTTCATGTAATTTTCATTGACATCTTGTTGAGGTTGTTTAAGCCCTCTTGTTCCAGGAATGATTGAACTTGTCATATTGGGTTATTTGTTATAAATTTATCCCGCAAACTATTTCGAGGTATTACATTAGTGATTTCTCAGACTCGAGTTGACATCATGTGATTTCAAATGTACTTCCTATAAAAATATTTTTTGAGTAATAATGAAGTTGTCATTTAAATTTATTTGAAGACTTGTCCATTTATTCATCTTGCAAAAGTCATAACACATTCCAGGTTTAGTTTATCTTACAAGAAATAAAGAATGTTTGTTGAAGGGAGAATCCAAAACCTTGTAGACACAAACCTATGCTGGAACACTTTATCCTATCTTTTCTTTAAATGATTTGATGTATATTTGTATAACTATATATAAGGGTTTTACATTTGTATATACAAACTTTCTTGGAAGATATTTTGGGGTTTGCTCCTTAAAATTCACCCTTTACATTCATTGTAAAACCATACAAAGAATCTTCCAACATTTTAGCCAAAGAAGAGTACCACCTCTATAAAAGAACATGGGGTTTTATATCCTCATGAGGTTGTTTTTGGATCCTGACCAATCTAAACATCAACAAAATAACACATAAATGCTCACCCTAAAGTCCCGAGAGCCATGAAATGCTTCTCTAAAGGAATAAAGGACTTTTAAGTGAAAGTAAATAAAAAGAAAACGTCCCCTTGAAAGGGGAGTGAATCACAATGTTCTTTTATTTCCAATGCATATAACACCCAATGTATTCTAACTTCAAGTGGCATTGTGGTGCTTTTTTTTTTCCCATTGCACATAGCATTCAATGTTTAGACTTAATAAAAAGGGAAATAAAGGGGTTTGGAAAAAGGTTGCATTGCAAACAAAGGGTGACTCAAGGATTTAGCTCACCCTCCACAAAGGCACCCATAAATGAGACAATATGAGCCCTTGATATGTTAGTAACCCCATGCCCAAGAATCTTTCCCCAATCCACCTCACACTCATTGCATGATCTAGATAGGTTCTTCTTGGGAAACATTCCTTTACTTGGGGATTGGCCTACCCAATAGGACACCATGACACCCCTCCCATACCTAAATTTGAAAAAGTTTGTAATGTATTTGAGCATTTGTTTAATTTGAAAAGGGGGGATTTGATGCACTTGTTTGGGTGGTTCTTTTATTAAATTTGTCTTAATTGGCATGATTAATATGACTTGTGGACACTTGGAGGGCGTACTTGTTTGTATTTGTGTGACCTTTCTCAATGGAGGATGATGGACCACACATGGCGTCACCTTTTATACTTGTATGTGGTCTTTGGAGTGTAGGACGTCACCCTTTGGCCCTTGACGTTAGCTTGGAGGCTAGGGTTTGATGGATGATGTGGTTCCAGAGGTGGTTTGATAGGAGGATACACATTAGATGGCACTTTTGCAAATGAGAGCATGACACATGGCCTTTGGAGGCCCAACGTTCTCTTCTTTAAGGCTTGATGTATCAATTTTCATCCCTTCATCACCCTTCTAGGGAATGATGTCACCCTTTTTAGGGTTTTACTTTATTTATTTTTCATTTTTGCATATTGTAAATGAAAATGAAGGGGGCAACCCTCTTATAATTTGTTGTTGACAACTTTAAGTGAACAAATTGGTTAAGAAGGCTTCATATAAATAGAGGACCTTCTAATTTCATTTTATCATCATTGATTCCTCACCATTTGTGAGTATTACTTTTTAATTTTTTTCCCTTTTAGGGTTATTGGCTTCTCTCTCTCATGCACTATCTTTGGAAGGTCAAGTTGTGGATTCTCTTTGTTGATTTTTGGATGGAATTTCTGCAATTAGGGTTTTATCTCATGCTATATTGGTGAAGTAATTTAAATTTGTGCAATTTTGTTTCATGCTATTAGTGTTACATGGTAATTTTACTTGTTCATGCTAGACATCTTGCTTGGTGAAACCTTAAGAAGGGGAGCATAAGTTCTTCCTCCTCTCACAAGTTCAATTTTGCCCAAAATTTGTGAACATATCCTAGCTAGGGTTAGATTACTAAATCCCTAAAGTGATAGGACTTTAGGATTTTATCCCTTGACTCTTGATTTTGACCTAGTTGAAGCTACAAGAAGGGAGAAGAGGTTTCTAGGGCCCAAAAGTGCTTGCACCCTATACATCCTTCTCTTTAATATTTAAACTCTAAGGTCCTAATGTGATAACACCTTAGAGATTGATTCCTACCTCTTGGTTACAATTAGATAAAGCTCCAAGTTTATTTGCATTTGTTGTTGTAAAGACTCCATAGCCCTCAAAGGCAATGATTTTATAACTCTCTTGCGGTGAAATTGATCAACATACACTCTCTTTCAATTCTCTCAAGCTTTCTCCTATTTTTTCTAACATTAACACTCACTAACTTGCTAGTAAACTTGTTGTTGTTGCAATTTTTTTCTACAACCATCCGAATACACTCTTATTTGCTGCATACACTCTTGAAAAGGTGTCCTAACATGTTCAAAAATTGCATATAACAATTGGATATTAATCTAGTGGATGTGTGCTAAGTTTACATTGTCAATTGTTGCATTTATAGTTAATGATTATTGGTGCTATTATTACTTACTTACCGCTGTTGTATTACTTTTCATTGCTGCAAATTCATAACAGACATAACAATTTCATTGTCTAGCGTCTTCAAGGAGTATGTATTGCATGTTTGGACTTGGAAATAATCATATATTTTCTATAAAGTGTTCTTGTTCTGGGAAGGTACTCAAACAACTTCATACTTCTTCTATTTTATTGATCTATACTTTTCTTTAGGTGATCAAGAGATGGGGTGGTAGGATTGGCTAAAATACTTGCTACTTTGATCCCTTGAGGTCACCGGGGAAGCCTCCCTTGTGGTGGCAATCCTCCATCACTAAAACAAGGGAATTTATTACTAAGGTTACAATGGTAGGATTTTCCATAGTTATGTATATTTGGGGACTTGTGTTGGGATTTTCACAAGTAAAAATCCTATGATAACAAGCCCAAGAAGTAAAATTTCACGTAGAAACACCCAAATACTTCCTAGATACTTATGAGAGATGTAATATAGAATAAAAATCCATAATGTGTGAATTTTATTTTCATAACATGGTCCTCTCTCACCCCTACAGATGGAATCCAAATCCATATGTAGGGGATGTCCAAATCATGGCCTTTGCATCATGGTTAAGGCATGAAGAAATCAGGGAAAAAAATTGAAAAGTTACAAGGAGGAGGAACTTCACAACCCACTCTAGATTAGGGATGAAGTAGTAAAACCAGGATAAGTCATATCCAATCACACCATACTTTCGTCATATAGGGATGTGGCTCCAATCTGGGCAACAAAATAGGTAGAAGCAATGGCACATTTGGAAGACACCTCGAGGCTCTTGGGAGAGGAAAAAACATAAGTCTACCATAGGATATGACACTCTTTTACTCATAACCTAAAGATAAGAGAACCTCATTCCTTGAATTCTTTACAAGTTCCATTTCTTAGAACCCCTTGGTATAAAGAAACAATGAGAAAGATTAAAAGCAAGTGGATTGGGTTAAGGATGAATCCCCCTCTCCTCCTTCCAATTACACTAGTAGCTGATATAAATAGAGAGAAGGAAGAGGAAGAGTGGGAATAAATAGAGAGAACCAAGGGATATTATGAACAATAATCTATTACTAGATACATAGCATGGGACATTAGACAAAGGAACAATGCGCAACACCATGACATTGGGCAGGGAAACAATGAGTAGCAGGAACAACAATAATTACAAGAAGGTAATTTTTTTTTTTGCATAAAGGAGTTCAAGATTTTTAGNNNNGCCCCAATATTTCCTATCTAAAGGGCCCATGAAAAACATAATTTTGACCATAATGCACCTAAAACATACTTTAATTGACCATGTATAATAATAATTATGGATATTTTGCAATGTCTAATGAATAGTTTGGAGGATGGGATTTAATGAGTAATGGTAATATTTTTATTTAACATCCATGATGAAGTGTATGTGTAGCACAATTTCAATAGATCAAACTATCCATGAGAAGAGAAAGATTGGGAGAATCAAGGACCTTGTCCCTACCTACCTCCACATGTGCTTCCAGTGCATTTATGACCACTATCTGCAGAATCAAACATGAAATATCTGAAGGATAACCAAGATACTGATGGAGGATGCACTTCCCCATATCCCTTCCTTAATTCAAGGACAAGGTTGAGTTCTAGTTGTATACATAAACCCCTAGTAGGAAGAATAAGTGGATGGAAAACAAAGATCTGAATACTCCATTATAGTTGTTTGTTGAGAATATTTTGAAGACTTAGATATTTTCTCCCTGGATGTAGTTGATATTGGTTAATACATATCTTTTTCTTTCCATCTCATTAGAGTTTTCATAGGTTCCTTGTGCTGCTTGGGTAGGGCCCACTCAAGAGGGCTCATGGACCCCTTTTTGTATTCTTTCTTTATTTTTCATGTTATTTTGTTGCATTTCATCTTCTTAATATTTCTTAGAGAACTAGATAGATATGCACATCATTTTATAATTATAGTTTTTCCATTCATACTTAAGTTTCTAACAACTGGTAATGTTCAACCTATTTGCTGTAGAAGTGGCTGCAAGTTCATTGAAGTGTTGATGTGAATTTTTTTAGGGCTATGAACCTCATCTATGCCTTCTTGCATCATGATTTGGTTTTGTCAATATATTAGAAGAAGTTAGCAAGCGTTTTAGACCTCTTTTGACCATCTTGTAGAAGTTCATGTAGAAGCTTCCTATAGGATAGTTTGGATTGAATTTTCTTGCATTTCTTGTATCTCATTTCATGAGTTTAACATCTGTTAATAAGATAACAATGGGTTGTGGTATTGAATCAAGGGTTAGGAGTCAATCTTCATGCAATTAGATTCATTTCCTTTCATGCAATAGATTGATTTTCTTTCTTGCAATTAGGTTAGTTTCCCTTTTCAGCTTGGTGTGTTTTTAATTATGCAATTATATTAGTATTTCTTTCCTGTAGATAGATTAGTTGTTTTTTAGTTTGGTGTGACTTCCATTCATGCAAGTATATAAAGTTTCATTTATACAATTAGTTCAATTTTCCTTCAACATGTTGTAATCAGGTTTTATGCATTTGATTAGTTCCTTTGATCAAACTCATGCATAGGATGTTGTTAGTGAACTCTGCATATACTTTGCACAACACCTATGAAGTTTGTACGAACCTTGGTTTGATAATTAAAGTAACAAGCTAAAGAAGTGGTAACATTATTTTTGCTATTCCAAGGCCCACCAATCCACAATATCTAGGTGATAACTTATTCCATTTCCCAAAATGCAATAGACTCCTTTTCAACTTAACTCTAAGAAACACCTTTTCTCTGACATTAAAACGTCATTGTGGTCTTCTTTTGTCTACATAGTTCTTTTGTTGATCTTGAGAGGTATTTAGATTCTGTTGAACTTGCATCACTATATTTTCTATTTCTTATAGGACATCTTGTTCTTTAGTTAGCCACATTTCTAGGTTATCCCAACTTACATGAGAGTTGCACTTTTATCAGCATAGGGATTCAAATGGATTTTTCTTGATAGAGTGTTGATATCCATTATTTTTGCTAAAATCCACTGAAGGTAGGTAATCCTCCTATATTATTAGTTGTTTCATCACACACATTCTAAGAATGACTTCTAAACCCCAATTGACTCTTTCTTTCTACCCATCTATCTCTAGATGGGAGGTTCTACTAAAACTTAATTTTATCTGTAATTCATGAAACAAACTTTGCCAAAAATTGGAAGTAAAATTGGATTCACTATCTGTTATTATCACCTTTGGTATGCCATGTCATCTCACTACTTCTTGGATGAAAATATAGGCTATATAAAATGTTCGACAAGTAGTATTTACTAGAATGATGTGAGTTATATTTGTCAATTGCTCCACTACCACCAATATTGAGTCATTACCTTTGGAGGTGCTTGGTAACCCTATGATGAAGTCCATATATATTTCTTCCCATTTCCAAGATGTTGCACTTAAGGGATTCAATTTTCTATTTAGATGTTGATGTTCCACTTTTATTTGTTGGCATTCCATACAATATTTGATTTCAAACTTGTCTAGTGGTACAATTGATTCATACTTTGATACTTCTTTTGGTACCCTAGGTGTTTGGAATAAGAAGGGTCATCATGTGATTCATGAAGTACTACCCTTCTCAGATCCCCATGGATTGGTACATAGATTCTACCCCTCCAAAGAAATAACCCATCTTTACCCATATGATAACCATTGTACTTTATGATTTTTTCTTTTCTATCTAGTCCTTCCTTTGTAATGATGCTCGATATACTTCTTGATGCCATTTATCTTCCTCAAATTGCATCCTAATTGCTACTCTTAAGTACGATTGAGCTTGAGATATTGCAACTATATGCCTTATTTGGTTCAAGGAATTGACCACTAGATTCTCGTTTCCTTTTATATGTAATAGGTCATAATTATAGTTACTTAGAAATTCCACCCAATGCCTTTGCAATTTATTCTGAAGTACTTCAAACTTTCAATAACTATTCATAGTTATAGTTTTCGATCGACTAGATAATGTCACCATGATTTCAAAGAATGCACTATGGAAAGGAGTTCTAGATCACGATTCATGTATTTTTTTGTGGGTATTTAACTTCCTTGATTCGTAGCTTACTGCTCTTCCATCTAGCATGAACACTCCTCTAATACCTTTGTTACTTGCATCAATGCATACTAGGAAGTCCTTGTCAAAATCAAGGAGTATTAATATTAATGCAAACATGAGGATCTTTTTCAATTCTTGAAATCTATCTTCATGAAGGTTTTTTTAGAGGAATTTAATTCCCTTACTTTGGTAGTGGGCCTATAATCTTCAAGAAATTATTCACAAACCTTTGATAATATCTTGTCAATCCTAGAAAAAATCATACCTCCGTTGCATTCCTTGGTGTTAGACAAGCCAACTAGCCATGGATTCTATATTCTTTGGGTCCACCCTTATCCCTTCTTTATATGCCCAATATACTATATCTCATTCTTGAAGAACTCATACTTACTCAATTTAGCATATAAGTGGTGCTCTTGCAACTTATGTAGCACTAATCGAAGGTGCTATTGATAATTCCTCCTCATTCTTAGAATAAACCAAGATGTCAATAATAAATACTATCACAAACTTATTGAGATACTTTTGGAATAAATAATTCATCTAGATCATTAATTTTGGAATAAATAATTCATCAATATCATTAATACTACCAGGGAATTTGTTAATCCAAAAGGTGAGACTAAGAACTCATAATGTCCATATGGGGTTCTAAAGACAATTTTTGGTATATCAACCTCATCAACTTTGATTTGGTGGTAGGATGATTTTAAATCCAACTTAGAGAATACCTTTCCATCCTTGAGTTGATCAAAGTGGTCATGTATGTTGGGTAGGGGATACTTATTCTTGATGGTCACCTTATTCAACATTTTTTAATCAATGGAAATTCTAAATGTTCCATCTTTCTTCTTGACAAACAAAATTGTTTCTCCCCAAGGTGGGACACTTAGAAGTATGATTCTTTTATCCAACCATTGTTGCAGCTGTATAGTAAGTGTAAGGTCTCTTCAAATAGAGCCTTATAAATCATAAATTAAAATAGAGAAATGCTAACCTAACCTTAAACCATTCATTATTCATCATAATAATCCACTACATATTCAACATATTAATATTTATGATCAGATCATAATAAATTTCATAACACAACAGAATAATGAAAATACATACCTCTAACTAATGCTATTGCTGTCCTCCAGCTCTGTCTGATGCTCTGCCCAAAACCGTCTAACCTCCCAGCCAGCTAGGAACAGAGCCTCTCCGGCTCCCTAGCTCCAGGATTTCGTAAGGATTCCTGGCCCCTGAGCCCAAAACTCCCAGCAACAGGTGCCCCCTGTCTCAATCCTAAAACAAGCTTCTCCAGCCAAAAACCAACAATACAGTCTTCCAATCTCCCCAAAATAAAAATGCCCAATACAATCTCCAATATGAAAAATAATGCTCCCTCCCCCCTGAAGTCCAAAAGTGCCCCCTTCTCGAATGTTTTTACCCCCTCATATCCTCCTTTCCCCCCTTTCTCATCCACCTACTTCTCCCTTCATTAAGACTCACCCACCTTAACCCTCCATTCAATGCCAACCACCTTATCCCCTTCTCTTTAATGGTTCCATCATTCGATAAAAAAATAATAATTAATAATTTATTAAACTAGATTTTATTAAACATATATTTAATCATTAAATTAATTAATTAGTTAATTAAACCAATTCACATTCAACAAATATTTAACCAGGACAATTATTTAATTAATTATTTAAACTAATATTCATTAAACAATCAATTAAACCATGACAATTGATTAAATACTTAAGGGTTGTTACAGTAAGTTCACCCAACTCATTGGTTCCCAATTGGTAAGGTGTATTTCGTATAGGAGTGGCTCTAGGCATGATATATACTTATTTTCATAACAATCTACTTTATCCTTGTGGAGTTCTAACCAATCATTTCATATTATTCCATAATAATCTCCCAAGGTGAATTCATGGAAACATTATCCACTGCTCCATCCTCCCAAGTCTACTTTTCATCCACCAACCACTTGGCTGATCCACTTCTCAATACCATTTTCCATATGTAACTTCCAAGGATCCTAGAGCTTCTTGATCATTTAACTTACACTTGGCCACCATTGTTGGGATATGCAATTGTGGGTACTTCAAATATCAATCAAGAAAGTGAAGGGTAGTGTTGGGTTCATATTTTGTTGCAAAAAAACCACCATGTATACCTCATTTTCACCCACCTTTCCTTCATTTTTGGTATATTTGTACCCAATTCCACGAAGCCTAGGATCAATAAAGGATTAAAAAGGTAATTATTAGTTTATTTTTGGTTTTTATTTAATAATAAAAAATATTAAATTTATGAGTTTTTATCAGTCATGTTACCAGAAAAATTAGATTCATGTAATCGCTCCGCGGTTAGCATGTTTGCAAGCTAGCTAGGCGAAATCAGGGACACGGGTTTTGTTCCCCATGTTCATGGTATGGTTTTTTTCCTATTGGTTCGAAACAAATCCATGCAGAAGGGTTTGGTCAACGCGAGAAGTTTTGAGGGAAAAATGTAGAACAATCCACTAAATCCATCCATATTTGATTTCGCTTGATGTCTTCCATGATCTAAGCCTGGGATGAGGTTGAATTCATCCAAATAAATCCTCAGAATAGTTATTGTTGGAAACAAAGAGGATTTTTAGTAATCAATGTCATATTTTGTGTATAAAAAGAAAATTAAGTTAAGCTTGCTGGGGGGGGTTGAATTGAGGAATTTATGAACTCATTTGTAACTGAACTTTATACTTAATACAAAGGTGTTACCCATGATTTTGGTCAATCTTGATGGTGTACTCAGGCTCCTCATAAGAACTTTCTCCTGAGAAAAGTGACATTCATCTCTTCCCAGAAAACATATTTTTGAAGAGAGTTCACAGGTTGCTAATATCCTAGGGTGCGAGAATGACCCATTCTCGTAGGCTGCTTTCAGCTAGGGTGCGAAATTCTCGCACTGTGCTACATAGCTAGGGTGCAAACTTGTTCTAAAGCTTGGAAAAAGATGAAGTCTCGATGGTTCTAGAAGGGAATCTTCTAGAAGAATGGGTTGGCATTCGAATGGTTATCCTTTTACTGGTTTCCTTGATATTGTGGGATCATTCTTATCCAAGTAACCATCTCATCCTCTCCTATATATTGATGGAATTCTCATGGAAAAGGTTAAGCAAGATTCATTGGAGAATTGGTGAAGGAATTGTGTGAAGGACCTAGCTTGAACAAGAGCTTGGAGACTCTAGCAAGTATATCAAGAGGAATTGGATCTTCTTCATACAAGGATCGAGCAAGTGTGTGTGTTGGAGCCAAGAGCCATCAAAAGGAAGCTTACGACATCAATGTGATCAGGTTGTATCTTCTACTTTCGATTAATATACAACAACATGTCCTTTTCCCATAAAGTCATTCTTACTTTATTGTGTAATTCCTTGATCATATACATAAGTTGACAGCTGAATATATTTTGCTATCTTCACTTTGGTTGGTTTGTGTTGTCTTGGTCTTGACCTCACGAGAGCACCGGAGCGAAGCGGGAGCAACATAGACCCTAGGAAGCGATACAAAGGTATGTTACTTGTTCCTCCCTACTAGCTAATTCAATGGTCATAACTTAGGGAAAGAGTCATGTCCTTTCCTATTTTGTTCTAGATCCAGGTGGATCTAGGGATATCTGTTAGTATCCGCACCTACCGATTAGTCCGATAACAAAATTGGTGACTCAACTGGGGATAACCGGTTTTCTTTGTGGTTTTTGGTGTTTTTCCTTGGCCATTTGGTCTTGCCTTACCTTTATCCATTCATATCAATCTCCGAGTCTTCAGGATACCCTGATAGACCCTCTGGGTCCAGAGGCCTCTTCAAATTTTGTGTCTTTTTCCCAAAAATTTGTTTAGTTTCAGACATTCTCGCACTGCACTCCACAGTGGCCTGCGAGAATATATGAAGTTTTCACTTTGCTTTTAGGTCCAGTGCGAGGTTCTCGAACTCTGCTCAAAGCTGGCCTGCGAGAATGACCCATTCTTGCACTGTGTAATACTGTTAGCCTGCGAACCCTCTTTTCAAATTTTTGGATTTGAGATCTTTGCATGATCATCTGCCCAGATTAGTATAGGTGCCTTCAAAGAGCTTCTTGGACCATTGGTTGATGTTTTCTTGTCTTCGTTTTTGTGCATGAACAGTCTTAGGAAATCAAAGGCTCTTCCTATCCATTTTTCTTGACTTTCGTTTCTTGACTTTTCTCTGCAAAGATATACTCTCTGATTTTGAAATCTGAGTGTCCTTGTTTGGTTAAGAATCGACGATCGGTTGAAATTTGAGATTCTTTGTCTTTATCATTTGCTCATTATTTGGAAGATAACTTTTCTCATGCAATTGAAAATACTAGTTTGGTTTGCTTGTTATTTTTGTTTCCATTGAAAGATTGGTTTGGGTTTTTGTCTATTGCTTGTTCATTAGTTTTTGGTTTTCTTCACTCTCACCATCATGGTGTAGGTCCTTTTTTGAAAGTGAACAACGTTTTTCTTTCAAAATCATTTTCGTTTTCGAAAGTATTGAAAATCAATTGTTGAAATTATTGAAAAAGGAACAATAGAGAAATGTTACCATTGCGTGATTTGTTGCAATTGCATTTTAAATGAAATTGTGTATCGTTGTTCAAGATTGATCCAGAAAACTTCTCTTTCCCTCCCATACATAGGATTCATCGAACGAAAATTGATATATTTCATTCTCATATATGCATCGTTGGGTTAGAGTCTCATACAACAACAGTTTCATCTTCGCTTCCTTTGAGTAACAACAACCCCTAATAACATTGCACAATTGTAAAATTTAACTAATAACTCTTTTCTAGGGCTCTATTACACCAACATTTAGCTAGGCTAGCGCTTTGGAATAGGTAGAGAGATACACTCTTCAAAGCAAAAAACACACAATAGAATCTTGTGTTAAGGAGTGTCAAATTCCATTTACAACATCTTGTCCTGGGAATCCCTTCTCACACAAGGGTCAAACATGAGGTCGCATTGATATTGACAGAGTTACTCACCCTGCTTTGTTGATATCGGTGTAGAGATTGCATGTATTACGGGGGTCACTTGGAGGTATATCCACAATGATGAGTGGAAGCCTTTTGAGTTGATTTCGGGCTAGATACCCTGCCCTTGCATGTGGATCAGACTGTCAACTGTCCCCCCAGGATTTATTGTTGTCAGTGGTAACCTTAGCAACCTATATTTCTAGGGTCTTACACAAGGTGAATGTGAAGGGGAAAGTCTTCATGGTACCTGGAATCAACGTTGGCCAAACTCACTCGGGCTCCTTGGAGGGTATACCCACAATTATGTGTGGGAGCTTGCACCAGGGTGTAAGTCCGTTAAGCAGGTCGTCATCGTAACTTTTCTACCCTAGCCCAACCCCTTCTCATCTCGTTGTTGCGACGTTGGATTTAATCACCAACTAGTGGCTTCGGAATTAGAAGGTCTTGATTTCTTGGTATTGTTTCCTAGATTTTGTTTACTAGCGCGTGCTGTTTGTTTGCCAAAGTTGACCATACAATTTTCTTCATAAGTTTGTCACTCATTTACAATAGCTCCTCCACGTCATTCATGTAGAATGTAGGGTTTATCTCCAGAGCATCTGGAAGGTTCTCAACCCTTGCCTACAAGTTCACCTGAGGGCTCTCCTAGGCAGAGTGAAGTCCAAGACATTACCACGCCACAAGTGGAACGAACTGACTCTCTAGAACATTTCCAAATTACCAATACTCGAGAGGACTTTCGACTTCACCCTAATTTTGAGCGACAGTTTATGCGACTGAATTCTTCTGGAGACTTAGTTGTTGTGTCTTCTGGATCACCGGTTGGACCCTTTCCAGGCATAGAAGGCCAAGATCCTTTTTTGTCTACGGTCGTTTTTAGACGGGACCTTTTTGGTGCAGGATCAGGCATTGAAACCATCATCTCACTTGTGATTTCCGAAATCATCTCACCTATGATTTCCGAAATATATAGCCCAGAGACAATACCGTTTACTACCGCCTATTACTTTCCTAGTATGGACGCCCCGCGATCTGACCACATCTTGACCATCCCTATCAAAATGGCCCATCACACAGATACTATGAGTGTTCACTCCGGGATTACCACAGTTAGCCAATCCCCCATCGGCACATTGCTCACGCCCAGTATCACCCCCACATTACCACTCGGATACCGAGCATTGAGTGCTTCCATTTCGACTCCTCCGCAAACTCCATCCGACTCCCCTGGTGGTCCCTCTTCTTCTTGGCACTTTCTTCCCGGTTTTATTCCAACACTCCCTCAATTTCCTTTTGGAGGACCTTTCTCGTCCTCTACTGGCAGTCTTAATACTAGTGGCACTATTCCGTCCTTCACACCAAATTACCAGATTCCCGTCGGTGGACTATTTCATCAAGGTGGTATGACTCAACCCCCTCTCATTGGGAAAATTCCTATTGGAACAAAAATCCCAATTGGAACACAACCTCCAATTGGAACTCTTCCCCCAATTGGAACACCACCTTCGATAGGAGGACTGACCCCACCTTATGGAAAAAACATACCTTCGTCCTTGGCCCAGTATTGGAATCATCTGATACAACATCCTCCTCAATCAACTGGGGGGCAACATTTTCCAGCTACATCCGTTATACCCCCTAATATAGGCCAACCATATCTGGGTACGTCCAATCCAATTTGGGGTTCGAATGCTCAAACTCACGTCCATGTTCAAGGATACAATCCCATGAGCTACTATCCTCTCCAACCACCACCAAATCTTCCTGGGTCTTCACATTATATGCAGACTACTTATGGTCCTACTGGTTTGCCGACGGGGCTTCCTCCCCAAAGCCACCAGTACCCGCAGGTGAATCGACAGTTACCCTTCTTGGCCACTTTGGATCTTCCAGATTTGTCAAGGATTTTAAATGATCTAATTCGTCACTCTCCCCAATGGCCTACTATACCAGCCAAGATACCATCAGACATCCCTAAATTTGATGGAAAAGCGGGAGAGGACCCGAACAATCACGTCATGACTTTTCACCTCTGGTGTTCATCCAACTCGTTGATGGATGACTCTATTCGTTTACATATTTTTCAACGAACCCTAACAGGTTCTGCTGCAAAGTGGTATATAGAATTACCACGAGGTTTCTTCGCTGACTTCAACACCGTAGCTATGGCTTTCCTCACTCACTACCAGTTCCCAATCCATTATGAAACAGGGACCGAGATTTCGAGTTCTTTCAAACAAAACAAAGCCACTCATATATCCGATCACATTCATGAGTGGCGATGGAGACGACATCTCATTA
This sequence comes from Picea engelmannii, assembly GCA_009831015.1. Lineage (NCBI taxonomy): Eukaryota > Viridiplantae > Streptophyta > Pinopsida > Pinales > Pinaceae > Picea > Picea engelmannii. The sequence continues at coordinate 297,861 of ML787049.1, forward strand.
AACTTGAGCTCACCGATCAGTATCTGGCAAAGTGGTTCACCAAATCATTTGTGAATGACATCGGTCGTGACATTTCCATGGGTGGAGTAGTCACGAAAGAGAAGTCCATAAGTCGTGCTCAATACCTTGACCTCGTTTACTCACAAATGGGTACCCCTTATGGACTTACTACCTGACTTACCTTGTCCTTCCACTTCCACCACTTCAACTACTCCAGCTGCTTCGCATGCAGCCGACAGTGTGATTGGCACTTTCCAGGCCCAACCACATTCTGCCTCAAACACCAACCCCAAACCTGCTTCTTCTAATATTCAAAATGCTCCATCTCCTGCCCCTCCCACCGGCAAGACTTTTGAGGTCAATGCAGTTCAATCTACCCCAGCCGGTAAAAACAAATCCAAAAAGGGAAGGGGTAAGAATAAGGAGTAGAAAAATACTTCTCAAGCAAAGCGAACCAAAACTACACCCATTGACGATCGAGATAAGCGAAAACCTCGATACCCTTGTCTTATTTGTGGTGATGATCACTACACGAAGGATTGTCCACGACGTGTCGAGGTCGCTAAATTCCTTCAAGGAGCTCCAAAACCATTTGCTCCGGCCGTTTTGTCCCAACCCTTCCCATCTCAACAACAAGCTCAGTTGGTCATTCATGACCAACCCTCATCTTCAACTACATCCTACATATTGATGTGTACTGGTGATTCAAAGCAGAACAACATTGCACTCACCACTCGCCCCAAAGATTATTCTCCCTCTAAGGAGAAGGTTGATGACCTACCTCCTTCATTGGTACAACCCTCTCCCGCGACTCCACCTACCAACGGTCCTCTTCATCTCGAACGACCAAGCCTCGACACAGTTCTTCGACCCCCCCCCAAAGGGCGTCATTCAGAAATCGGATTTCAATCCACATGCTCGTGCTGCCCAGAACTACAACATTGTTGAAGATCTGGCCCAAGCACCTTCTGCGATGTCAGCCCTCAAAGTCCTTCAAAGTTGTCCCACACAACGAAAGGCACTGTTGAAAGATATTGGTGGAATCGACTCGACGAATACGAATTTAATAATTTTTGACTTGGAAGATCACATTCCAAGGTTACCCCCTCAACTCGCATTCCATATCCAAGTGGTTGTCACTAACAAAAACATTTTCCGAACCGTTATCGATGAGGGTGCCTCGACGTGTGTCATGTCTCTTACTTGCTGGAAAGCCACTGGATCTCCCTCTTTCAATGAATCCGAGAACACTCTCAAAGCCTTCAATGGCTCCGGTTTTAAGCCCTATGGTGTCCTTCCTTCATTTTCCATCACACTAAAAGGCAAAATGGTCCAAGTTGAAGTGGAAGTCTTCGACGCTCCCCTTGATTACAATCTTCTGTTTGGCCACCGGTGGATCGATTCCATGCGCATAGTTGTGTCGACCCTTTTTTGAGTGGTACGTTTCCCACATCAAGGGAAGGTAGTCACTGTCGACCAATTAGCCTTCTTTAATTCTGATACCCATAATGGCAATGTACCATTCATCACTAAAACCCCACCAGGTTATGAGAACATCGGTGTAGGCCTTCTTAAAGACTCTTCGTTAATGGGTACTTTCCCCATTCCACCGCTCGATGTTCCATGCTTGTCCGTTGCTTCAATCAACATGATCTCCACCTCGATTCACGAAATTCCTGCATCTCACGAACCATGGATAGTACATGACCCTGGAGATCATCTTCGTTACGACGACGAAATGCCGTTAAGTCCGGTTGAATCCACCTATCAGGCCATTCAAATGACCACCCCTTCTACCCCCTCTCTTGGTGAGTTATCTCTAGATCCTTTCCGTGTCAATTTTTCCCACTGACGAGATGATCATGTCTGTCATGGAGGACACCCCTTGGGATGATGGACATCATCGTTCCATCATCTTTCTGGAGCCACATACCATTGAGAACTACCAACAGATATCGACCCCATCGACCGTTGTTGTCATCTCAACCGTTCCCGATTCCACACACGATGTGTTTTCCGAAGGGAACTTAAGTAATTTCTCGCCCACTATTCCCCTCGACATATCCATCAAACCTGGAATTGTCAAAAATGTCCATATCGGAGCTTCGTGTTCTTCTGATAAAATCATCACCTACACATCCCTTTTCAAAGAGTTTCGTGACATCTTCACCTAGAGCTACGAAGAAATGCTAGGTATCGACCCTGACATTGTGATACATGAGATCAAGACATACCTCGACGCTAAACCCATCCGACAATGCCTTTGTCCAGTTCACCCACGTAAAGCGGCGGCTATCAAGCTCGAAGTTGAGAAACTTCTCAAAGTTGGCTTTATTTACCCTGTGGCTCTGACTGACTAGGTTTCCAATCTTGTCCCGATCGATAAGAAACAAGGCAAAATTCGTGTATGCGTTGATTATAGGGATATCAAAAAAGCTTGTCCCAAAGACAACTTTCCTACCCCCTTCGTTGATCAGATTGTCGACGATTGTGCCGGAAGTGAAATCTTCTCTCTGATGGATGGTTTCTCTGGGTATAATCAAATCAACATTGTTCCCGAGGATCAACATAAGACTGCTTTTATTTGTCCTTGGGGCACTTTTTCCTATCGGAAACTCCCTTTCGGTCTCAAGAACGCTGGTGCCACTTTTCAACGCGTTATGTCTTATGCTTTCCATGATATCAAGCACATTGCTCAACCATATCTGGATGATTTACCCGCTCACTCAATGCGTCGAGTCGATCATCCAACCCACCTCCGAGACATTTTCGTCCGCTGTCGGTTTTACCATATACGTTTGAATCCTCATAAGTGTGTTTTCTGCGTGGAATCTGACCGACTTCTAGGATTTATTGTTTCACGTCAAGGGATCAGGGTGGATCCTTTAAAGTTTGAGGCGATCCTTAATCTCCCTCCTCCTTCTACACTTCGCCAGTTGCAAATTTTGCAGAGGAAAGAAAAATTTCTTCATCATTTTATTCCAAATTACGTTGAGATAACTCGTGGATTTATGTGGCTCCTTAAAAAGGGGTCTGAGTTCGTATGGGATACCATCGCCAACAACGCTTTTGAAGCCTTGAAATTGTCCCTAACACGTGCTCCGCTTCTCTTTCCCCCCGATTACAGTTTTGATTATTTCCTCTACCTTGCTGCCTCAGATTACACCATTGGTATGGTTCTCGTCCAAGAGGATGATGCTAACGATGAACATGTTATCTAGTACTTGAGTCGAAGTCTAACACCTACCGAAATCAAGTATTTACATGTCGAAAAACTAGCCTCGGAAGCCATCCAAGCTGTCCAACGCTTCCGACACTATATCCTCTCGCACAAGACTACAATGATTTCTAACTGCAACCCTATGCAACACATTCTCACACGTCAATTGCTAGGGGGAAAATACTCCAAATGGATTGTGATACTCCAGGAGTTTGACTTGGAATTCGAACGCGCCAAGTCCAATAAGTCCTTAGTGTTTGCTGAGTTGATATGCGACTTTCCCTATTCTGCAACGGAAAATGTAGCAGCTGATTCATTACCTGATGAATCCCTTTTCCTCATCATCACTGATGATATTTGGTATGGTGATATCATTATATATCTCCAAACCCAGACTTTCTGACCAACTTTGTCCAGTACTGACCGACGTCGAATACGCTACCAAGCCCGTCAATATATTATCCTCGGAGATACTCTTTATTGTCAGGGGATTGAATCAGTTTTTCGACGTTGCCTAACGTTCGACGAAGCCAAGAAAGCTTTGAATGACTACCATTCTGGTGCCTGTGGTGGTCATATGTCTGAGTATGCTACTGCCCAGAAGATCTTATGAGCAGGGCATTTTTGGCCTTCTTTATTTAACGACTGCATAATCGCCGTTCAAAAATGCCATGCTTGACAGACCTATAATAACAAGATACGGTCGCATCCTGCTCCTCTTCACCCTGTGGTCTCTGTTGGTCCCTTTGTGAAATGGGGCATCGATTTCATGACATGTCACCCTCACTCTTCCGGGGGGCATGGATACATTATTGTAGCCATCGATTACTTTACGAAATGGGACGAGGTGATGCCGACATTTGACAACACTGGAAAGACCGCAACATTATTCATTTTTAATCACATCATAGCTCATTTGGTGTTCCCCAGGCTATCGTCACTAATCACAGTAGCCATTTTAGAAACTTCATAATGTCTGAACTTACTGAAAAGTTGGGTATTCGCCATGAAAACTCAACGCCCTATTACCCACAAGCCAACAACCAAGTTGAAGCAATTAACAAAGTTCTCATAACTATGCTCCGACGAATGATAGGGATTCACAAAACAAGTTGGCACACAATGTTGTTTTCGGCATTGTGGGCTTACCGGACATCTGTCAAGTCTGCTACTGGGTTTACACCTTTTCAGTTAGTCTATGGTTTGGAATCCATTCTCCCGATTGAATGCAAGATACCCTCTTTAAAAATAGTTTTTGAACTCCTACCAAACACTTATGCTGAGGAAGAACGTCTATTGTATATCATGCGATTAGACAAAACTCGACGCGATGCTACCCTAGTCTTAGAAACTCAGAAAAAACATGTCAAGGCCCAATACGAAAAACATGTCAAGCCTCGCATTTTCTTCGAGGGAGATCTCGTTCTCCTCTATGAGCAAGATCGAGATATGCCAGGAGCTGGAAAATTCGAAGCCATGTGGTGAGGTCCTTTTATCGTTAGATGAGTTTTGTAAAAAGGGGCTTATGAGTTGGTAGATTACGATGGTATCCCTTTAAGTGAACCCAAAAATGGGTTGTACTTGAAGAAGTACTGTGCATAAGATCACCTGTGCATGAGTACTTGTATTTTTATTGTATCATACTTCTTGTGTGTTACTGTAGCTTGCTTTTGTCGTTATCTGGTCTCTGCCCTTATGTGACGTTGTGTTTGATTTCCAGATGTCGGAGTCTTTGCTACCCTACATTGGTTTCGCTGATGGTGCTAGCCGTAGTACTCAGAACCTGGCTTCCACTGCATGGGCAATTTATGCCCCTACAAACGAACTTGTCTCCTTACGAGGTGTGTGTCTCGGCCGTGCGACCAAAAATATTGCAGAGTATAGCGCCGTTATTGGATTGTTGATTGATGCTATCTCACTCGGAATCCGTCATTTGGTTGTACGAATCAATTCGCAGCTTGTAGTACTACAGTTAAGTAATGTCTATACTATTCAAAGTCCTACTTTGTTACGGGTGTATTTGCGAATTCGCCTCTTGGAACGTTATTTTGATTATATTGAATATCAACATATTCCTATATGTCTAAATACATTAACTGATGCATTGGCTAACTATGTATTAGACAGACATTTGGATCATTTATAAATCAATCACATCAATGTTCACACAACACAAGATAAACCGGTAGAAGTCGTATGTATATATAACGATCAAAAGAGTTTTTACAAAAATGTTCTGTCCGAGGACCAAAATTTCAAAATCTAAAGCTCATATCTTCTACAAAATGTTGTCATGGGTGATGTTCACGGTAACACACGACTTCCCAAGCAACCCTACGAAGCAGTCGGCCAATGGACTCTGACACTCCTACTGTATGATGCTGATAACGTCGTGGAACCTCTCCAAGAGGCATGTCTAGAATATCTGCTGTCAAACCCTCTAGGTTTTTTTCCACCGCTTCATAATCCTCGACGTCCCATCATGGCACTGGCTCCACCTCTCCTCGCCGATGAATAGGAGAAGTACCAGGAGGTCGGTAAGGTCCCACATCTGTGTCATCGAAAAAGAATTTTGTATTTAGACCTTGGACGGACATATAAAAACATTTTCATATGATAAAATTCACAAAAACATTTAAAAACAAAAAAATGTGTACTTCTTACCAAGTTCCCCCCACTGAGCACCCTCGGGCAGGACCAAGTCTGGCTCTCCTCGGAAATCCAACCTGGCATAAGCATAATCGTCGACCATCAACATCTGTGGTCGCAACCAGTCGAAGAAGGTATCATCATATTTGATAATTGGTCCTGCTACATGCCGGGCCATGAGTTGACACCATCTCAACATTCTTGGATCTGTTGGGGCTGGTAAATCCCACTCAACCTGCAGCCTCAGTAACGAAACCCTCTCGAGAAAGAAGGACACCAACAAAGACCCGTACCCGAATTGCTTCAGGTCGTCTCGCCTACATTTGGTCAACTGCCTTTTCATGCTATGAAGCACAACATCTGCCCAGTTAAAAACCCGAGGCTCAGTACACTCTATGGCATACTGAAAGTAGCTCTGGAGTGCCATGTGAGGAGCAGATCTCCCAACCATATGAGCAATGGTAAACAAAATAGTGCGAAGGGTCAAATCCCACACTCCCCAAATAACTACTTTCCCTTTGGTCCTCTCTACCTCTGGAACATAGTGTAAGCGACAATACTCACTCATGGGAAGCCCACCACCTCTGCTACCGGTCAGGCTCATGTGGTACCCACGTCGTGACAGTCCTGTCAAGAAGTAAATGTCCTCGATATCCAAGGACAATGTGTGGACCCCTACATGGAATACTTGCTGATCGAGATCCCACATATGCACAAGGTACTCCAATAACTTGACTTGGGCCCTCATGCCCGGGATACGAAAGTACTTTAGAAGACCACAGTTTTTCAAAGCGACAATGGTGGGCGGATGATTTTTGACAATGGCATTATCTTCTTCGTGCTCCCTTTCGCACCATTCCAGAACCATGGTGATGTCCAAATACCTGCATAAGAAGCACAAGAAGAAGACTAATAACTCTATTCACAAATTGATATCTTTTCATTGAGCAAATTTTTGAAAAACTTTTACTCTTTGATGTTCTCGCAGGTTCCCTTTAGGCACAGTGCGAGGTTCTCGCAGGTGCCTTTGGGCTCACCTGCGAGAATGAACCATTCTCGCAGGTCCTGTGTAGCTCACTTGCGAGAATGGATGAGTGCAATATTAACCCGCAAAAAAAACTCAAAACGGTGATTTTTGCCAATGAAAATGAAAAATTAAACCATGAAAAAGTAGAGGACAAAGAGCCTACCTCACTGCCGCTGACGGTTCGTTGAATGGATGCTCGTAACTCCCGCAATCTGATGCCAAATTTTGATCAAAATCTGGACCAGGGGGCAAAAATGTGCTCAATTTTCAAAGTGTTCGGAATGCGATGAAAACGGTGCCATTGCGTCCGTCTCGTCTTCCTGATTCCGGTGGTATATTTACTTTCGCAAACGGAGTCCGTATGGAGGAGATATCGCGATTTGACCGCCAAGCCAAACAGGTAAAAATTTGGGATGCTGACTGTATCTGTCCGTACAGTCCGTACGACCACGTGGAGGGCCGTACCATCATGATGATGTGGCACATTTTGGTTGGATGTTCATTGACCAGTAAGATGTTGACACGTGTCGTATTGGAAGCGAATAAGAAGAGGGCACGTGGCCCAATGCTTGGGCGCCACGTGTCCCTCATTTGATTGGCTTATATTTGCTTTGTAAAAAATAATGGAGGCCGCGGGGTTCGACCCCCGGACCTCCCACAACATAATTCCTTTACAATTCCCGCTAACCGTTATGCCAACCGTTGGTTCTTGTTTCATGTACCGACGCGCATCTATTTAAGTTTTCAAATTGTATTAATTGGAAAGGGGGTGGGCCAGGGCTTAGCCCTGACCCATAGTTTATACCATAATACATATGTCATATAACATATGCACGCACGGTAACATTTGAACCAAAGTTTTGTTTAAATATATGGAGCGGTGTTAATATATGGCGCGGGTTTGAATATAGTCCACGAACTATATTATATGTATAACCATTGTATTAAAATCGCGCGGGGCTATGACATTGTATTATATATATAT
>ML787049.1:310309-327162 GCA_009831015.1 Picea engelmannii
TGTAAAAGAAATTTTGACTAATTAATCCCAGAGAGCCAAGTCCATTATGGAGGCTCAAGGAGATGTAGCCCGGAGGGGGGTGAACTCCTTTATCATGTTGTTCTTGTTGTGCATTTGATGGTTTATTTGCTGCAAGTATTGTTTGCTGTGTATTTATTTGAAGTACATATTTAACCATTTACAAGAACATTTGCTCACACATAAGCAATTTACAAGAAGATACATGAACTTAACACATAAGTTTATATTGCATATTTATACACATGAAGCAAGGTCCTGTAAAGTTTATTTTTATGAAGTAGGGGTGCTTGCATAGAATAACAAGTCAGCCTTCTATTTTCAGATCAAATTTCAAGGGTAAAAAAGGGCTTTTTGGGCTCAAATAGTGGTAAAGTTAAAATTATATGGTAAAAAGAGTTTTTACTTCTTTATATTTACTTTTACCATGTTATTGAATTTTTATAATTATTTATTTATTAAAACCTAATCCATAATGCCCTTTTGAGTACAACTTTTGCAGGCATAATGACTTCGATGTTCATGTACAGGGATGCAGACATATTTTTTCTTCTTCATCGCATGTTTTTTTTTTTTTATGGTTTTTGTACAAAACCTCGAGCTTGGTCTTTGTCCGTTCTCATGCTCGTAAATACATGAGAATGTGATCGAGCACACTTTTATCACTTTTTCGGGCTCAACAAGGTTATACAAAAAAGGAACCCCCCTGGAGTCCTCTTTAAGCTCTTTTCAGACTCTCTAAACATGAAAAGATAGCCGAGTGACCTTGATATTTTCACGCTCGATAAAGTATTTGAAGAAAGCGTCTGTTGGGTGATAATTTATCTCTTTTTCGGTCTCATCAGACTATTTTACGAAAAATGAACTGAGAGAGTTCTCTTTTAAGTGTTTTTCTAGACTCTATAATCATGAAAAACCTTCGAGTTTTCTATCTTTGGACTCGTTAAACAAACATCGACAGACCCATAATGGGACCGAACCACTCCTTCTTAGGGTTCGTTAAACATACTCCGAAGGATAAGCTTATATCAACAAGCATATGTTATCCTCATCAAGCTTGCATAAAAATAAAGAGGTACTCGCCAGAAATGGTGGGGGAAAATTTGGGAAAGGGATATGTTCTCATCTTCATATTGATTGGCAGTAAGTGTCGCTCTTGAACATGACACCCCCTATTCATTTATTTGAAGCCGGTTTGGGAAATCCATTTGTGTATCATTTTATTTGCTACAAGGTCATACCCTGTGTCGTATCTGAGTCAATGCTGCCAAATCATTGGTCATGTCATTCATATGTTCAAGAGAAGTTCATCTGAAACCTCTATTGAGTCGGCCATCTGTAGTTGTCCATTCTCTCTGTGTCGGCCTTCCCTGTGTCCAGTCCAACTTACATCATACTTTGTTTCACCTTCAAAATATGTTACTCATTTCATGTCATTGATGGGGGATACATCAAGGCCCTCCTATGACGAGTTTTGTTCCATTGACTTTAGCTCATTATTCAGAATCAAGACTTAGAAATTTTTTTGGTACCTTGGAACCTCCATGCCTCAATGGAAGGTTTCCTTGCTTTCGACAGTGGGTTTACATCATTGACCCCTGATCGAAAGATTCCGTCGGATGTTCGACCTCAACTCATTCATTCACATTCTAAGGATTGTACTAGAGTACCTTGGGAGTCATTGACATTAATGGTGATTTCCCTCGCACTTGTTAACGGTTTCATCAATGAACAGTAATCAAGTGGTTTCTACACTGTTCGACTTCAACACATGTAATCACATGGTTAGATTCGTACTTTTGGGTGACGAGATTGAAGACCCTGGATATCATCTCTTTGTCCAGGTTGCGATGGAATATGTATAATTTGCGACACATAGATCCACTTTGTATGTCTGATGGATATGTCGTCTTAATTTGAATTTTATCGCATAGATCCACAGTGTATTCCTGGTGGCTATGCTATATTTTGACGGCATGGATCCATAGTGTATGATTGGTGGCCATGACCTATGTCTACAATGTCATCCATCTGTGATCTGATGGGAATTCCTACCTCATAATTAATATATATGATATTCTGCAGATGCTTGGTTGTTCGCAGGTTTCCGATTAGGTGCGCTCCTGGTTTTCGACACACACATGCAGTTTACAAAGTCTTTCAGCTGTCACTGATTCTAGCCTCATACTTTGGGGGGCATTATGTTACCCATGATTTTGGTCAATATTGATGGTGTATTAATGATGGTGTACTCAGGCTCCTCATAAGAACTTTCTCCTGCGAAAAGTGACATTCATCTCTTCCCAGAAAACATATTTTTGAAGAGAGTTCGCAGGTTGCTAATATCCTAGGGTGCAAGAATGACCCATTCTTGTAGGCTGCTTTCAGCTAGGGTGCGAACTTCTTGCACTGTGCTACATAGCTAGGGTGCGAACTTGTTCTAAAGCTTGGAAAAAGATGAAGTCTCGATGGTTCTAGAAGGGAATCTTCTAGAAGAATGGGTGGGCATTCGAATGGTTATCCTTTTACTGGTTTCCCTGATATTGTGGGATCATTCTTATCCAAGTAACCATCTCATCCTCTCCTATATAATGATGGAATTCTCATGGAAAAGGTTAAGAAAGATTCATTTGAGAATTGGTGAAGGAATTGTGTGAAGGACCTAGCTTGAACAGGAGCTTGGAGACTCTAGCAAGTCTATCAAGAGGAATTGGATCTTCTTCATACAAGGATCGAGCAAGTGTGTGTGTTGGAGCCAAGAGCCATTGAAAGGAAGCTTATGACATCAATGTGATTAGGTTGTATCTTCTACTTTCGATTAATATGATACAACAACATGTCCTTTTCCCATAAAGTCATTCTTACTTTATTGTGTAATTCCTTGATCATATACATAAGTTGACAATTGAATATATTTTGCTATCTTCACTTTGGTTGGTTTGTGTTGTCTTGGTCTTGACATCACGAGAGCACCGGAGCGAAGTGGGAGAAACAAAGACCCTAGGAAGCAATACAAAGGTATGTTACTTGTTCCTCCCTACTAGCTAATTCAATGGCCATAACTTAGGGAAATAATCATGTCCTGTCCTGTTTTGTTCTAGATCCAGGTGGATCTAGGGAGATCTGTTAGTGTCCGCACCTACCGATTATTTTGATAACAAAAGGCTCTGGTTTCCCTTATTTAATTTGTTGTTCTGTGCATAAGACAAATCTTGGAAGGCCCCCCTTGCGATGGTCTGTGTCACAACTGCATATCTCTGTACAAATGTTTTGCTTTGATACTTTTTCATTTATTGGTAAATATCCTATTTTTCTTTCTATTCAACATAATTTTCATTTTCAGTTTTAGATACAAATATTGCAGTAGTTTTTCTTTTGTAAATTGCATCTTGAACCTTCTGTGAATCTACAACTTTCAAAAGGTCAATAGAGTATTGCTGTAAAAAGTCATAACTCTAATGACAACCTTCCTTTTACAACCTGTTTTCCCACCAATGTGACTATGAAAAATTTGGGTTGGAGAAATTAGAATTGTTCAGAATTTCTTTGCATTCAAATAGAATCATTTGCAACTTAAGAAAACTCACAGCTAAACAAAATATTATTGCAGGGAAGCATCTCTTGATATCATCATATGAATTTCATAGTTATTAGAGTATTATTGTAGATATTTTTTTCACTTTACAATCAATGTTTCCACCATTGAAACTGTGACAACCAAAGCTGATCACTTGAGAAGGTCAAATTCATCTAACAATCTGAGTTCCAACCAAGGAGACCATGGTAATTAAATTGCAGGAATATAACACTTCTTAAATACTTTGATTTGTTTGTTTTTAGATGCATACATATTATTTTTAGTTCACAGTCATCAGAGTCTTGTTACAAATAACCTCATTTGTGAGGTAAATACACTTTGCAACCTGCTTGTTTACCATTGAACTTGTGAACCTTAGATTGGAAGAATTTATCTTAGAATATTTTCGTTTGATTTAAGTTAATAAATGTGTGATGAATATTATTTTTCAATCATCGATCTCCACAAGTGAAAGAGTATCGTTGTGTGAGCCAGTCAAGGCATGATATATAACAACCAGAGTTTCTACCTTTGTAAGTTTTGGCAACCTATATTGGATAAGAATAGTTCCATTTTGTTATTTTTCTAATTTAGCATTTCATTCCACTTTGTAATAGTTCAAGTAAAGTTAATTTTTAGTTTCTTGGAATAAGCTTTGATCCTGCATTTCCTATTCCTGCACCTCAAAGTTTACGGACTCCCAGATTGATAATTATTGTTCAAAACTTACGCAAATAAGTTGCCAATAGGTAGGTTGGTAATGATACCTCTAGACTAGATGAGGAAGGTTTGACACTCTACATGCCAAGTTTCCACTACTATATGAATTCTTCCTCTTAATGCATCTCCCACATTCTCCTCGAGTCCTAAATGGTTCATAGTTCCTTTAGTCTAGTTCTTCCTTTTCAGACATTGGTAGGAATTGTGCCCTTATCCCCCACATTCAAAACATTTTACCTTTGGGTTCACTGGTTTTTCATCTTCATGGGCCTTATCTTCCTTCTTGGACTTGGTTGGTTTTAAAAAATTTGTTGGTCATACTTCTCCAAGTCCTCTGGTTATTTATCCTTTGATTCAACTTGCCACTTAGTTACTTATTCCATTGAGCCTTATCTCCATACAATCTAGTTGTTTTCACTACTTCTGAAAGGGTCTTTGGCATGAATTTTCTGACCATTAAGGACCTAACCCTAATTCAATATTAGTATATTATTTAGGGTTAGGCCGACTTAGTGGTAGGTTAAATCATGCTCACTTTATCTCTTATTTGTAATAAATGAGATTCATTTGTATAAGCATCTTGTCTTGTGCATTGTATATATTGTAAAGGGATGTTTTCCCTTCGAAGTGGATTCGTATTCATTGAATCTTTATCATTCTCAAGGTGTGGAGTTACTTATTCTTTCTATTTTTATGCTATATTTGTGGAATTTGGTTCATAACATTTGGTTCCAGAGCATATGAACTTTGGGTTTGGATCCTTCAAATCAATCACCTTGGAATTTTTTCTATATATATATTTTATAGGATTTTTTAAATAGTGAATTTTTTTGGAGCATGAGGAGACATAGTGCAGTACATGTGGTAAAATTTTTAGGTTCTGGTTTGCTATACTTTCAAAAATATAGGTTGTGTAAATTAAGTTTTTTTACTAGTCGTGAAATTAGTTCCAAATGAGTCCTCTTGGAACTTTCAAGATATATATATATATATATATATATATATATATATATATATATATATATATATATATATATATATATTGTTGGGGGGGGGGATGGAGTTTCAAACAATTTAAACATGAGCTTTCTTAAAACATCCTAAAAATGTTATGGAAGCTATGGACTATGCTCATCATATTGAAGCCAGTAATAGGGATACACACAAGTCTACCACTAGAACATATATAGGAAGAAATGATCAATTTATACCTCATAGGGAAAATTTCCTTCAACCTACTTGGACATCACAGAAGGAAATGGATAAACGAAGAGAAAAATGACTACAGTTCGGTTGTAATAGAAAATGGTCAAAAGGGAATACATGTCAAGAACCAAATTTTTTCACTTATGAAAACAATTATGAGGAGGAATAGAGGCATCTACACAAATGGGTGAGGAATAACTTGTGAAATTAAAAGAACATGAAAAAGATGTAGAATGTTTTCACAACATTGATTTAGACACATGTGAAATATTCATTCATGCATTGGCAAGTTTATCAACACCTCAAACCCTTAATTATATTGCAGGATAATTTAAGAAGAAAAAGGTCATATTGCTTATTGATTCAGGTATTATCCATAACTTTATTGATACAATATTAGGAGAGTGTCTCAATTGTTTTATATATCCAATGACACATTTTAAAATTTTCGTTGCTAATTGGGGGAGTATTGATTGTAGAGGAAAATGCCACAACATTAAACTTGATATGGACAAATATAACTTAGAAGGCCCAATGTATGACATTCCCATTGGAGGAGTAGACTTTTTTTCTATGGATTCAATGGTTGAGAACATTGGGTGTAGTTTCTACAAAATACACATAATTATTCATGATATTTGAATTGGAAGGAATTCAATATGAACTCAAAGGGTTAAAAGTTGCACTCTCTTAAGTCGTCAACTCTTATAGAATGGAAAAGCTCCTAAAAAGTAGAGTTGTGGTTAGAGTTTATTATATGGAAGTGAAGCAGGAAGATGCAAATATTCAAGAGGATTTAAAATGTACCTTGGAAAAGCATCATAGAGTCTTTCAAGAAATTCCTAATGGAATACCTCCATTTAGAGACCATGAACATCAAATTGAAATAATACATAGAAGTACTCCTAATAAAAGGCCTTATAGATATCCACTTCAGAAAAAATAGGAGATTGATAAAAGGGTACAAGACATGTTGGTTGTAGGTATCACTCAACCAAGCAAGAGTTCCTTTTCAACTCCAGTAGTGATGGTGAGAACAAAAGATAATTCTTGGAGAAAGTGTCCTGATTATAGAGATCTAAACAAAATCATCATGAAGCAAAATTTCTATAGTCCAAATTTTGATAAGATATTAAATGAGGTCCATGGAGTGGCTTATTTCACAAAGTTAGATCTTAAATTAGAATACCACCAAATAAAATTAAGATAAGAAGACATCCCCAAAACAAATTTTAGAACACATTAAGGGAACTATGAGTTCTTGGCCATTCCTTTTGGGTTGACTGATGCTCCTAGTTTTCAAAGCCTTATGACCAATTTTTTTTGACCCCATCTTAGAAAGTTTATGTTGGTTTTATTTGATGATATACTTTATATATAAAATCATGGGAAGAACACATTAAACATGTGGATCAAGTATTACAAATTCTTGCGAATGATCAATTTTATGTAAATAGGTCCAAATGTTCTTTTGAGAAACAAGAAGTAGAGTATCTGGGTCATATTGTTTCACAAGAAGCAGTCTAGGTGGACCCTCAAAAGATTCAAGCTATCATAAAATGGCCTATTCCTAAGAACAATAAAACTCTTAGAGGATTTTTGGGTCGTACAGGGTATTATCAAAAAATTGTTAAGACTTATGCACACATTGCATGCCCACTCACATATCTCTTGAAAAAAAAATCATTTGTATGGAATGAAGATGCTACCTTGACATTCTCACTCTTAAAGGATGCTATGTCTTCTACTCCAGTATTGGAAATGCCTAATTTTGGTAGAACATTCATAGTCAAATGTGATGCATCAGGACAAGGAATTGGAGTAGTATTTATGCAAGAAGGGAGACCATTGGCTTTTGAAAGTAAACAATTCAAGGGAAAAGAATTAGTGGAATCTACATATGAAAGAAATGGTAACAATCTTACACACAATAAAAAAATGGTGACAATATCTCATTAGGAGGCATTTCAAATTCAAGATAGACCATGATATCTTAAATCAATTTTTGGAGCAAATATTATCATTAGAAGAGAAACAAAAATGGGAAGAAAAAATGCAAGGGTTTGACTTTGAAATAAATTACGAAAAAGGGGAAGGAGAATGTGGTAAGCAAATGCCCTCTCCATAATATAAATAAGAATTAACTCAATGCCTTGAGAATGATAAAAAGTCAATGAATAAAAATCCACTTTGAGGTGGAAATCTCGCTTTACAATATATCCAATGCACACGAAAATATTCCTATGCAAATGAATATACTTTATTACAAATAGGAGATAATGTGAGCATGATGTAACCTACCACTAATCTGACCTAACCATAACTAATATACTAATGCTGAATGAGGGTTAGGGCCTTAGCCTTATGGACCTTAACATGGTCTCCAAGCCCTCCAATGAACCTCCCAACTTGGGTATTTTCATTGAGTCCAATGTCATACTTATCTAGTTCTACAAAATTGCACCCATACTCTTCTTTTATCATATTTCACTACTTGAGTGATAAACACAAATCTATCTTCTTTTAGTAATACATCTCTCTAATGTACTTTTCCTCAAAATGAGCCTAGGACTAATCCCAATGTGAGTGATCTTCATCCACTTTTTCCTTTTTCTTGAGATGGTTCCACCACATATTTGCATTATTGGTGAACTGGTAGTTGGTAAGCATAGTCTTTTCCAAAGGGTTGAGTTCATATAGCATTATGTTCCTCTCAATATTCAACAACCATGACTTGGACTTGTTACCTCTCTTGATGATCCTATTGGAAGTGGGATCCTTCTATTTTCTTAGTTCATAACCCTATTTTTGACTCTTAAAGGATTCTTTATGAATAACTTCTTCTTCCTTTCATGGTATTTTACTCTGATTCTCTATCTTGGATCCCAAAGAATCTAACATGCCCTTGATTTATCGTAGGTAGAAGGACTTTTCATTAAATCGACTCTTCAAAGTATACACTTCTCAATCCAACTCCTCATGTCTCTAATAATCATTATGGGGAGCATGACCCTGACTAGTCCTCTTACTCATACTCCGAGTTCACAAATTGGAAGTTACCATCCCCAAATTATTCCTATAATATAAGAAGGATTATAAGTCATTAGAAAGGGTTCCTTACTTTGGGTAAGTGTAAGACCATTCTACATCTATCGCTTCTAAATTCACTCCACCTAGGGTTTTCATACTTTCCAATGATGTTGATTCAATATTTGTAATGAATAACTTGTATTTCATCCATAGTGTAATGGGATAAACCTCAAATCCTTTGGTATCTCATAGAATCATTTCCAAACAATAGAGGGTCTAATTATTAGAAAGCTTCATTTAGAGAATTATGCCTCCAAATCAAATTAATCACTAGGGCGCGATCTCCTTATCACTCAACCACTATCTGATCCTTAAATATACCAATTCTTTGGGATACCACCATGTGTGCATGAACCTTACAATCAAACTGATGAAAATGTATATACTCAAGAATTCCATGTTCCCTCACACACATAGTGTAACATCCCTAGTCTTAAATTTCCTTCCTCATCCAAGCAAGTAAATGCCTTACTGTAACAGTCTAGAATGACATGATGCTAGTCGAACCAATCCATACCAATGACACAATCATAAGATCCCAAAGGTATGGTATTAAAATAAGATTTTTCACTTATCCCATTCATGTCCATTGGACATGCCTTAACCATCTCATTAATTTTGCTTTTTGCTTTTGTAGCTAGTTGTACCAACCAAGGTTTTCCAAGCTTGATTTTTGGAAATTGGAATCTTTCCACCATCTTAGGATCTATATAACTATTACTAGCTCTTGAATCAATTGAAATAACAATGGGTTGGTAATTAATCTTACCTTCCACTTCAATCATGTGCGACTGACACTTAACTTGCTTGTTATCCAGGGCTGCATAGATCCTTGGTACATTTCTACCCATGTCTTCAATTGTCGCAGCTTGCTGTGCATTATGAACAAACCTCACTTTTTCACCTCTGTGAGGGAAATCTCTATATATGTGGTCTCCCCCACAACCCCAACATTGAATAAGTGGTTCCCTTGGTATTTTCCTCATTGCCTTTGTCATTCTAGGCTCCTTGGGAGTTGGCTGTCCTTGAGAAGTATTTCTGAAAAATGGTGGCTTATTCCCCTTCTTCCTTTGTTCCATCTTTATTTTCTTCTTGTCTTCCCAAGACTTTTGGAAAGTCAGTCTTCCCCTTTGTTGATCATATAGACATTTATCTCAACTTATGGTTTCCTCCAATGTCTTAGGGTCATCATATTGTATCTTGTCACTAATAAATGATGGAATCCCATTTAGGTACATTTGAATATTAACTTTCTCATCCTTGATCAATGAAACATATTTCAACAGCTCTAAGAATCTTCTTTTATACTCATCTATTGTCATACTACCAATCTTGAGTTCAAAGAAATCCTTCATTTTCTTGTCATAGTATCACTTGGTTAAGTATTTATTTTGACAATACCTTTTGAACTCCCTCGAAGTAACCTTCTTCTCATCAATGTGTTGCACTTGCACGAACTGATCCCACCACATTGATGCTTTTCCCTTTAGTTGATAGATGATAATTCTCCCTTCTTCCTACGCAAAGTAATTATGCAGTTGGAAGTACTTTCTCATGCCCAACAACCAGGTCTTTGCATATTCATCCTTCTTGTGCTCACCATCAAAGGTAGGAGGATTGATCTTATTCATTTCTCCCTATAGCGTGTCCACCACAATCCTTCTCTTATTCTTTTTGACAGGAGATGGACTTGAGATACTGTGTTCTTTCATAAATGAATGCTTTGGTAAGTGATGGTGATTCCTATCAACACTTCTTGTTTTTTTCTCTCATCATGAGACCCACGACTTCTTGACTTGCTTGACTTTGTCTCCTTATCCATTTTCTTTTCTCTTATGTCCGAGATCTACATCAACTTGACATTGAAGCCATATTTTTGCTCCTTGGCTTTCATAAGCATCTTATTATCAACTTTATAGATTTGGACACCTTTTTGCAGTCCCTTTATGGTTTCTACCAAGTTTATGCACTCCTCCTTGCCTTCTTTATGCTCATTGGATTATGTACTGTCAATACCCATACCGATATAAAAACCCTCAAATTCATCATCATGGCTGTAATTTCTCCACACATCTTCCATGCTTTTGACTCTCTGCACTGATTCCATCTTGATATAATCGTTGTTGATTCTGCAAATTATGTAGGAAATAAGATTTGTTAAACAAATTCATGCAACAACTTCATGAAAAATATGCACCATTTTGTCAGAATCCTTTCTTTTGATTTCTTGGATGATTTTAACATCCCAATTCAAAATTTCTGGGTGAATAATTGGACTCCTCTGTCCAAAAATTTCCCATCGATTTCTCCCTTGCACAATTTTGAGTCTTGCGTAGTAAATTATAGTCACTTGGAATTCACCCAAATACACTTTTACTCTTTCTTTCTTCTTTCTAAAGCCTTTGGGCCGACTGATATTCAACACGAACCAATGCATGATGTCAATATTTAACATATACACTGCTTATCAATATTACACATGCACCACCAATTTTTCTTGGTGCAACCCCAAATTTTTAGTGTGCACACTTGTGCACCATTGTTTTTTGTTCATTTCTAGTGCCACAACCCGCAATGCCAAAATTTAGTGTGCACACTTGCACATTCTTATTTTATGCACACCATGGCCGCATTGTTATTTTGAATTGGACCACTTACCACTTTGAATTTTCCTAAAGTAGATATTCGTCCCATGCAGGCTCAATGTTGAAACTAGAGATATGATACCATTCTGTAACGTCCTCGGCTACCAACCCTAACAAAATGATATGATACCATTCTGTAACGTTCCTAGCTTACTGCTGAGCAATGCCACTCCAAAAATCTAGTGCAAAAATTCTACACTATAATGTTGATCTATACAGAAGCATGTGAGGTAACGCGCACGATCCCAAGCTCGATCATGCCACACAAACTTTCATCTTCCGACACCAGTTATAATTGCAGAATTAACACATAATAAAACTACGCACACAATCATTCAATGCACACAAGAATTACTGCACGTGTAACCACTCTGAACACATGAATACTACTGTGTATGCAACCATTATGGCGCCACACGTATATCCAGTTCTCGTTGTGCATGTAGATCTGATTCTCTGTGCGTACAACGATTCCAGCCTCTTACTCACACGGATTATTTCCTTGCGCATGACAAAGTTGAATAACATGAATACTTAATAACTATCATACTCTGCATGTGCGACAATAATTACTGAATACAACATCATGCTTACATGTACAAACAACATCATACACAATAACAACAATTAATTATATGCAACGTCATACAAAAGATAAACCCATATCAGACATAGATAATTAAGCACACAGTAAATTAGACAAACACATAAATGACACTTATCTTTTTATAAAGAGTCACCAACTGCACGCAGAGCTTAGATGTTCCTCCTAGCCATAGATTATGTTGCTCATATACTTTCAGCAACAAGTCACCCCCAAGATAGGGATTAAACTCCACCAGGGAAAAATGATTTCTAATGTCAGTATAAGGTCTAATAATCAATATAAATGCTCATTCCAAGGTTCTCAACTGCTGCAACTATCCTATAGTCTCTCATTCCTCACATGCCTATCCCACCCAAGGAAGTGTTCCCCTTCTCTGCTCAAAAGTCCCTCAGTTTCCTCAATTCTCTTCTAGAGATTCCATAATAGGTTGGGCATGAAGTCTTAGAGCCCTATAACTAATTCCCAACACACCAAATAACAATTCCTAGCAAATATCTCATCTGGAGATAATGCTCACAGGCCTGAAAACCCGCCTCTTCGGCAGTTGATCTCTCACATGGAGATAATTCTCATGGGCCTAACAACCCACCTCTTTGGAAAAAATCATCTCACCTGGATAGAATGCTCATGGGCTTGAAAACCCACCTCTTAGACATCAAATATCTCACCTGGAGAGAATGCTCATGGGCCTGACAACTTGCCTCTTCGACAACAAAGTCTCTGGTTACTAGATGGAAAATCCTTTCCAACATTTTCTCTACTTATAAGGTAATAGTCATTTCCCCCATTCAGATGGTCCAACCCCTAAGGAAAAATGAGTGAATCCCCCAAAATACACTAAGGTTTAGTCATATATTGGCATGGTCATAACTAGACACTTATCAACTTCAGAATTAGCTTTAGCCACTTGGTGACTCGTTTTTATCCCTCGGGAACTTAGGATAAATTAATATCCATAAAATATACTTTTCGGAAATATTAATAAAATATTCCCTTGGACTCAAACCCCCATTTCCCCCCTTTTGGTGGAGTTTTATCCCCCATCTCTTTTCGTTTGACTGGTCTGCATGCAACGATGTGATTTTATTAATAATTTGAGCGTGATTACATTTTAAAAGGATAGGCGCACTAGCCTTTTTGCATCCCATATCACCAACCCAATAACCACACAGGATCTCCTGCCTCAAATACATATACATACATACATACATACATACATACATACAAATTGATTCGATGCACACTTAAAGGTCACCCCCACACACTTACTCACGTGCGTGCAAAAATGAACCAAAACTTGGTGCCAACGACTCACCAGCCTATATTTACATTTACATTTTCATTTACAATTGGGGTTCCGATTAGGGGTATTACATGGTTCTTGTTGATATAAAACTTGTAAAAGGTGTGTACACTTGGATTAACAAGAGGTTTAGTCCTATCCATATAGCCACACGCTTGGATATATTTCTTATTCATAGTGATATCTTTCTCAGCGACTTTAGGATATCCTCTAAAATTGTATCTTCTACTTTATCTGATCACAAGCCTATTGTTTTAGCCTTTGATCATCCAATTTTTTTTTGTCCTATACCCTTCATATTTAAACCCCTTTGGCTACAAAATGCAGATGTTTTGTCTTTGGTCTTGGAGACTTGGAGGAAACATGTTTTAGGCTCTCCAAATTTTATTCGAGAGTCCATGTTGAAAGCAATTAATCAAGTTTTGAAGCAATGGGAAAAATTTGCATATGTGATTTTGGGTCAGGAAAGGATGAAATATAAAATATAATTATAAGAGATTCAAATAACATTTTGAAATGAAGAGGTCATGGAGAAAATGATGCAAGAAGAGAGATATATTTTTCAAAAACTCTAAACGACACACATAAAGGATGAAGAATATTGGCAATTAAAATTGTGAAGTCTATGTTTGAAATATAGAGACATGAATACTTCATTTTTTTTATAAACAAACTAAAGCGATAGGGCATGAAAACACAATAAAAAGGATATATAAAGAGAATGGGACTAGTGTGGAAGAGTTTTAAAAAATTAAAGAGGCAGCCAAACAACACAATGTAAGAGTAACAAGATGATACAAAAGTAAGAGAAACGTGAGAACAAATACCATAGCTAATAACCAATGAAGAGAATATAACACTGTAGAAAGCCGATGATTTTTTGATAGCTTGCTCATTTAAGAGCTCAACATGTCACTTGTGGGAATTGAACCTGGATGAGGGGAAACACCTCTCAACATAAACCACTCCTGCTAAACCCAATTGACCATTTCCTCTTATATATAAAAAAGACGAATAACTTTTTAACCAATAAAAATTAATTTTAAATTACACTCCAAAACCATTAATTATTTATTTTACTATAAAAAAAACATAATTAAATCAAATACAATTAATTATTTAAAATTACTTAGAAAAATACAAAATAAACTCAACATCTAAAATATTAACATAATTATAATAAAAAACATAATTATAATTTATTTATTTTTTAACTTCTCATCTTGTTAAATAAAATATCACTTAAAAAAATTCCAATATATATTCTAAAAGAACTATATAAAATATATAAGATACATCATATGATCCAAGAAATATTTTAAAAGATCAAAATGCAAAATGGGAAAACAAAATTAAAAAGTTAAAATTAATTATTTATATATATATATATATATATATATATATATATATATATATATATATATATATATATATATATATATATATATATATATAATTGTGGAAAAATGTAATTGGTAGGTTTGATCTAGGCTAGGCCTGAGATCAATTCTATTGGCTGCCACTATAATCCAAGAATATATCGAACATCCTGCAAGTCAAATATACCAATAACTTGTGGCTTAGCAAGAGGAGAGGCATCCCAAAGCCCGCTAGAGTGGACCTCTATTCTAGGGGTCATCTACCCTTCTACCCTTATCACAACGGGCCAACATGTCCACTTTGAGGGAATTGAACCCGGGTAGGGAGGATAACAAGCATGCTACGCACGGGGTGGTATGAGTGGGAGAGGTTCTCTACGACCCTAGTGGAATTGTTTAAATTAGTGATGTGTGCCTAAAATGACATACTTTTAGCACTCATATATACCTTTTTGCTTATCATTTTACATTAATAACTTTCCTTTTTGATACTTCCAATATCCAATTCACCTCATTTTTCACCAAAGGTACAAATCCTACCCCATACGCCATTATTACGTTAATTTTGCATAATTATTACAAAGGAACTCGTTACTATCAACCACTAACATTGTTGCACAGGAATCTAGTAGATGCAACACCTCTTTGTTGCAACTCCAAGCTGATATTGTTTCAAGGGAATAACAATTTGCTACAATTCTAGGTGCAAAACCCAATTGTTGCAACTTAAGGTGCATCCGCGGTTGCTGCAATTCCAGACAAAACAATTACAACCACAAGTATGGTTTTTGTGTTGTGACTCTAGAAATAACTTACCAGCCCTGCGGTTGATCAGGGGATCAAATTTTGCTCAATTTTCAAAGTGCTCAGAATGCGACGAAAATAGTGCCATTGCGTCCGTCTCGTCTTCCTGATTCCGGCGGTATATTTACTTTCGCAAATGGAGTCCGTATGAAGGAGATATCGCGATCTGTCCGCCAAGCCAAACATGGAAATTTTTTGGATGCTGACTGTACCTGTCCGTACAGTCTGTACGGTGATGTGGCAGGGCCGTACATGCCGTACGACGATGACATGGAAGATGGTTATTGGTTGGTTGCTGGCGTATTGGATGGTGACACATGTCCGATTGGTGGCAAGTGATATGAGGACACGTGGCCCAATCTATGGGCGCCACATGTCCCCTCATCATTGTTTATATGGTTGTATAAAATTGTATGGGGAGTCCGCGGGGTTCGACCCCCGGACCTCCCCCAACATTAAACACTTCATAACTCTCCGCTAGCCAAAGTACCGCCATTTGTGCCTTGTTAACTATACCACAAAATATATATTTATGTTTGAAAGTTATGCCAACGGGAAAGGGGGGTCGGGCCGGGGCATAGCCCAGACCTGTGGACGCATTACTTTACATATGACCCACATATTTATGTATTGGCCCGAATGTTTTGGTGCGCGCGCATACCATTTATATTATATTGTATTGCAATACATTGCATTGCAATGTATTTGTTATATATATTATATGTATGCGTGGGGTTTGAAACCACGACCTGTGTGTTGAATGTTGGCGCGGGAATCCAACGAGAGTTATACGGTTTTGAACGGTTAAACTACTTTTTCGCCTAACCCAAAGTCCTATGCGCCATGTGCCCAAGTGTCGAGGGGGTTAGGGGCTGGCGCGCCCTTAACCGTCCTACGGTTTGTACCGATGCGCGGTTGTGTACAAGACTGAGTTTTTACGCTTAAATAAGTGTGTGAGCCAGGTTTGCTCAAGGGGGAGTGCGATTTGTAGAACTAGAACAAGCTTGAAGAGGGAGACTTCCAGGAGGTCTAACTTCTTCATTTTTCGACCGATTGAGGTGCCGAAAGAGCCCAGACAGGGATTTTGGGACGCTGGGAAGCCATTGGAGCAGTCGGTTTGTCATTTTGAGCATTGTAAGGCATGTTTTTGAGCACTTTGAGCAATTTAATAATAATGATCCATTGGAAATTGGACCAAGAGATGTAGCCCGGAGAGGGGTGGACTCCTTTATCAAGTTGTTGTGTTTATGTGCCGATGTTCATTGTTTATGCTGCTGTGTATGTGTATTTCGCATAAGTAATTCTTAATTTATGTGTTGCAAATTGATCCTGTTGCTTTAAACACATAACATTTCACTTGTAATAATTATTCAAGTTTTTCAAGTCTTCTTCATTTATAGATCAAGTTGGTATCAGAGCACTGGTTTTGAAGACTTGATTGTTTGCAAGTTTTGTTTCTGATGCTCACAAGGTTGAAACTCACAAGAGGAGAAGGTCAACTTGT
>ML787049.1:335220-361093 GCA_009831015.1 Picea engelmannii
CCCAAATAATAAAGCTGTTCAGTGCATTGATGTTTATAATCAGCCCACACTTTCCCTCCTCCCTGCACAATGCAATGATATACATCTTCGATCTGGGAGAGTAGTGGCGCCTACCATAGCTGACGTTACCTCTCCTGACAAAGTTGTTCTATTGATTAGGTGCTTTCAATTGTTGTAACTCCAGGTCCATAATTTTATTCACATGATGTGTATGTTTTCCGGTTTTGTTGTTGTTCTAGAATCATAGTTTAGCTCTCGTATTTAAGAATTATCTTTCAGTATGTTGTCATTCCCAATATATATAACAGTGTTACGAGTGGTTTGGTTTTCTAATTTCAACATCTTGTAACATCACAATCGTTCTATGCTTTTCATTGCTACAACTCGTGTCTATTCAAGTTTTGGTTATAACATAATTCAGTTGTTGCGATTCACATTGCTGTAACTCGGTTAAATTTCTTTTGTGCTGCAACTTCACTTGCAACTGCACTTAGTGTGTTTATTGTATAATTCTCTTTAGGTTTAGTCTTTAAAATTTTGGATTGATGTTATTGGATTAAAATATTAAATGAACAAACAATTAATTGTTACGACAACAGGTCACCAATAGGTCACAAGCACAAGTTTCATTTCCACAAGTGTGATTCCAATTTCCGCAAGTGTGATTCCAATTTCCGCAAGTGTGATTTTTTAATTCCTACAAGTGTGATTTCAATTTCAGCAAGAGATATTTCAATTCCTGCCAGAGTGATTTTGATTTCCGCAAGTGTGATTTTAATTCCCACAAGTGTCATTTCAATTCTCACAAGTGTGATTTCAATTCCTGAAAGTGTGCTTTAATTTCTACAGAGCAACTTAGGACTTAGAATAGGTTGGTGACTTAATTAAAGTATTATAAGTCTTTGAATTGTGACATTAAAGTGCTACAATGTCATGGTCAAAACAACATTCTTTTTCTTAGATTGTATGTGATAGTTTGCAAGTTCCATATGAGTCTCAGATTGATAATTAAATGTAAAACTCTTCATTTGCTTACTAAGTTAATTATAAATTAATTGAAAGTGTTAGCACTGAGAGTGACACTTAGACTGCTGTAAGTGTAAGCCCAGTACCCATCAAAATGTTTAGAGTTGGATGAGTGATTATATTAAAAAATGGATCAAACTGATAAGGTTCAAAGCCTGATCTAATGCACGAAATTCCAAAGAGTATATTCCAGCAAAACGGGCTATCATATTCTCCAACCAACACATATTTGAAAGATGAATAGAAGAAAATGCAGAAAAACATCAAGATGAACAATCAATTTTACATCAGGCTTGATTGACACATTGATATGGCTGGAATTTCATTAATTAGGATCCTTCTAATCAAGAAATAAAGATTTTCTCCAAGAAGAGAAGCTTCATAAAATACACAGTAAATCATCCACTGCATAAATATGCTAACAAAGTTGTTGATAAATATTTTATCAATCAATATTCCATTAGAGCAAGAATATAAAGAAAATGAACAAAGAAAGGAGCACAAGGTGATCTTTGACTACACAAGAATCCTTCATCCAGATATACCGAGTCTGAGAGTTTACAAAATAATAACAACCTTTTTCCTATCACTAAAAACCTTTCCTTATCAAAATCCACTTCCATATATAGTGAATCATATCTACATACCCTAAGGAGGTCGAAACCAAGGAGCTACATAGGATCCTCCTACATTTAGG
This sequence comes from Picea engelmannii, assembly GCA_009831015.1. Taxonomy (NCBI): domain Eukaryota; kingdom Viridiplantae; phylum Streptophyta; class Pinopsida; order Pinales; family Pinaceae; genus Picea; species Picea engelmannii. The sequence goes on from ML787049.1 coordinate 336,944, forward strand.
AGTCTTGTTACAAAATATTCCAACAAAAGCATAACAAATTCCTATTTTTTGGGATCTTGTCTATTGAGATAAATGCCTTTTGAAACAGGTCATGCTGCTTAATTTGGATATGGAACACATGTCCCTCATGTCCAAATAACTCCTAGGATACCATTCAAACCTTCCCTGACAACTGGAAGCTTTCCCATAGCTCGAATTTGTCAAAATGTTAGAGTTTGCAACACCTTTGAAAACATGCGCTGCGAACTTCCCTGTAGGTGATGTTTTTATATTTTCTTGAAACATATGAAATGGTTTAGGCTGAGCTTTTGTCAGCAAGACAAAAACATCATGTTTTTTCTCCACACCAAATTTCAGAGGAACCCGGATTGGAATTCAAAAGTTATGGTCAAAACAATCCTCTGTTGTGTGATAATGCTTAAAAATTGTCATAAATTACCAATTTGTAGCGCTGGCGCTGCGAACTTTCTTGTAGCATCCTATTTCACTTTTGAAAAGCTTCAACACCTCAAAACTTATGCTAGGAGTCCAAAAATGTTGCAAAAAATTCATTATCTTGATATATGACTAGAGGAAAACACTAAAACTGCTAATCATGGTTTAAAACTCATAGCCATCACCAAAAATGTTGTAAAATGCACGAAAATAGAAACTTTGACCAAAATTGATGCTAGTTATGGAGGGTCAATGTCTTCATCTTTTGGTTTTGGAGATTCTTCCGATAGCCACCTTGACCAACATGTATACTCACTGCTTGGCTGCTTTCTGTAATTTGTTATGACAATTGGCATGTGAAAACAGAGTGAACAAGAGTTTCATGGTTTAATGATAGAACTGTTTTCCTAGAGTCCACCTTGTCCAAAGATTTATACACATCAATGGTATGAGATAGAGCACCTTCCAAGAAGGAGGAATAAAGGAAAAACTATTGAGATTTGTAATGAAAGGAAGACAATTGAAGCTTCTTGCTAATAACAGGGTTTCCGCAACATAGATATTAATTTGCAACACTAATGAAGTATGCAATTTCAGGATGGGTTCTCAAATGATTTGACCATACACTTAAGGTTTGATAGATGTCTCCTTCAATGGATTAAGATTACACCTCAAAATGATGCAGAAAATGAGGGTTTCAACCAATTATGGAAACAAAGGGTTTGCAATGCCAGTTCAAACTCAAATTGCACACCTCAAAAAGACTGTTAGAAGATATGTGAAATAATCCTTGAAAAGTGATTAAATGTAGGCTCTGAAAACAATGAAATCCTATTTGACACGATTCTTTAATTTCAATGATGACAAATGAATGAATGAGGTACTTAGAGTACGCTGCGAACTCTCCTAGTGAGTTGGCAACACATACACCCGACTTTGAATTGACACTTAAACAAATGGATGGTGACAAGAGGAACCTTGTGTACAACTTGGAGGTGTGACATGTCAAAGTAATGATCTAAAAAACCAAACCAAAGTGACTCTTTTTGACCCCTACAATTCTATGTGCTAACAAAAAGGTTCATCATTTTTGGCGCCGTTGTCGGGGAACTGTCAAAAGAAAGTAGTGTTTTTTAAATTGTGTGGATTTTTCTTCACTTCATTAGAATAAATGTTATGATTTATTTTCAGTAATTTGTAGGATGATTTTCTAAGTCTTTTTCTATGCCCAAATATTGAGATCAGCAGGGTAGATTTATTATCTCTTCCAAAACCCCCCAAAAAGCTAATAGTGCAGGTCAATCACAAAAGGGGAAGGAGAAACATCAACCAAATTACTTATCACCCACAACAAGTTCGCTTGCCAAAAATCAGCCTGAAGCATCTCCTCATGTATCAACGACTGTGCAAGGATCTTTGTACACCGAGATCCCATTTTCAAAGGAGAATATCAGAGAGCAATATCATTCTGAAGAGTTCCTTTTTCGTGAGGCACCTTCTGAAGCAGAGGACAACCATCAGAAAGAAATGCCACACAAATTTGTCAAAGAGGAACCCATGGATTTCAGATTCCCAATCAGAGAAACTGATGAAGATATTACCAAAATCAAGAACATCCCTCATTCCACCTTACAAAACTTTCATGGGCTATCTAAAGAATATATTTATACCTTCCACTTCAAGTTTGATTTACTTTGTAGAAGTTACGACTATGCGACAAACACCCATAAATTGAAGCTCTTTCCTACCACACTTAAGAACATTGTGTTACAATGGTTCATAGGCCTTAGAAAGGATAACATCAACTCATGGGACCAGATGACAAAGAAATTTTTGGACAAATACCAAGACTACTGCAAAACCACAGAAAGAGGGGAAGAAGTCTTCAAAATGATGCAACATGGAGATGAGAGCTTGGAAGACTACGTCAAGCGATTCACTTACAACCTACAAAGGGAAAATCAAGGAGATGTGGCTCCTAAAACATGATGTGTATTATTTCTAAGAGGAATCTGAGATGGTTGTATATAACTCCTCAACTTTATGGGTGGGGGATACATCTCTCAGCTAGTATACAAGACTATCTCAGAACATTGTTGTAAGTATTCAAGAGGCACATCTAAAACAAGAAAATGAACAAGAGATATGTTGGAAAGAAAAATAAATACTACTGGAAGTGGAGTAATGAGGGAAGAAATAGGGAACATGTTAGAAGATTTAAAAAAAATATACTTAGTTCCCTGAGCTCCCAATTGAATACATTGCGGATGAAGAAGAAGCATGAGGAAATAAAACGAGCATTGACTATCTTTTTCCCAGAGTGTAGAACAGAGCATCTAAAGAGAGAATTTCCATTGGATCAGATTGAGGTATGTGGGATATGCAACAAGGACCATGCGACACATAATTGTCCATCCTTTCTTGGATTAAAGGCCATATATCAAAAAAATGAGGAGTCAGAACAATTATGCTACGCCTCTCAAAAGCAACCTTGGAAGCCTAAACCTCAAGATATGATCCAAGATCAATCACAATATTTCAAATCATATTGGACTAACCATTAAATGCAATATGCTTCTCAACCATGGGGAATGCCAACTCAATAATGGATATCTCCCCCTCCCAATTAGTTATGGAAACAAGGTTGGATAAATCCCACCATGGGAGGACCCCAACAAGTTATGACACAACCACCATTGCAACTTTTCCCCCCACCTCAGATGCAGACATCTACATCCACCCCTCCTTGACCACAACTACCTACACAACCTGTGCCTAACCCAAATCATGGGAGGTTATCCCAACCAATGATTTTTTTTGGACTTGAGACCTACCCGGCCTACCCAACTTACTCCATCTCTTCCCTGGACTATAATGATATTCACCTTAGATCTAGGAAGACTCCAACCAAGGAACGACCTCACATTAACATTGAATATCTAAATGAGGAGGTCCCAAATGAAGAATCAGAACAAAAAAATCTCAGGAACCTTCAAAAAATGAAAACTCCCACCCTGCACTTCGATACCCATCTTATCCTGATAGGCTAAATCAAGACAAACCTTCTATACAACCCAAGTTTGATTTTTTATGAGAACTCAAGAATGTGTGTGTCAAAATACCATTATTTCAAGTAATTAAGTATGTACCTATTTATTCAAAAGTGGTAAGAGAGATTTGTTTGAGGAATCTCGATAGGAAACTAAAGGATCTCCAATTGTTCACGCCATGGGGAAACTATTAGACATAATGATTGGGGAAGTTCTCGTGACTAAATATTATGACCATGGTAGTCCAGTCGTTAACGTGAAAATAAATAATACACTTATTAGTAACACATTAATTAACTTAGGGGCCACCATCAATGTTATGACACACGAAAGCATGCAAGACTTAGGACTTATAAGCCTTAGGGGAACCCCCATTTTACTTTAGATCACTGATAGATCCACCAATAAAATAGAGGGAATTCTAGAAGATGTAGTGATATCTATGGATTCATGGGAATATCTCGTTGACTTCATGGTACTACAACCCAAAACCTCTCTATGCAGGTATCCTATAATCCTGGGAAAACCATGGTTAGCCACTGTCGATGCTTATATCTGTTGTCGGTCAAGAAACATGACTATCTCCCCCACAGGAAATCCAATAAACAGTTAACTCTCTACCCTACTTCCAAAACCATCATAGAATTAGAAACACCAGTTTGGGTTGATGGAGAAGAAAGTGAGGAAGAATGGGAAACCCATAAAGTCCTATACATATATCAATACCTAACCATAAGAGATAAAGCATAGGACTACAAAATCAATGATTTTATAGCCTCCTCATCTTCCTCAAAAAACACACATATTCTTGAGCATATTATGAAACCAGAAACTCAACTTTCCTTAGCCTCCAAATCATCTCACCCATTAAACATGAACGTGTACAAGAAAAATACCAAGGATCCCTTATAGAAACCATAGAAAGTTTCCCAGGGAAAACCTTGAAGATCAACTAAGGACTATCTGAACAACAAAAAGAGCGATTGGTTCAAGTGCTATGGAAGCACAATGATGCCTTCGCCTGGGATTAATTTGACATGAAGGGGATCCACCCTGACCTATGTACACATCATATATATATCAAGGAATAAGTCAGACCCATTTGTCAACCTCAACGCCAGATGAACTCGACAATTAAATACATAGTCAAAGAAGAACTACAAAGATTGTTGACAACTAAATTGATCTATCCCATTTCTGATAGCTAGTGGGTCTCCCCTCTTCTCATGGTACCAAAGAAAAATGGTAAATGGAGGATTTGTGTAGATTATTGAGAACTAAATAAAGAAACACATAAAGATCACTTCCCATTATCATTTATTGACCAGGTCCTGGACACACTCTCAGGAAAAAAGTATTTCTCTTTGCTCGATGGTTTCAATGGATACAACCAGATCTAGATCACCCCTGAAGACCAAGAGAAAATAAGGTTCACCTATCCTTGTGGAAAATTAGTCTACAGTGTTCTACCATTCGGGTTATGCAACACCCCCGCCACCTTTCAACGAGTCATCATAGGTATATTCTCTGATCTCATTCATGACTACGTGGAAATATAAATGGATGATTTTACAACATACGGGGATGAATTTGATGAAGCATTAGCCAATATAGAAAAGACATTAATCAGGTGCAAGGAGTCAAATGTTTCCCTTAGTAATGAAAAGTGTTTCACGATGGCAACTGATGGCATTGTACTGGGACATTGTATCTCAGAAAATAGGTATTCAAGTCGATCCAAAGAAAATAAAGGTAATACTCAATTTCCCAACTCCAACTTCGTAGAAACATGTACAAATATTTATAGGATATGTTGGTTATTACCATATATTCATTGAAAACTTTTCATGTATTGCTCATCCATTATTTTCCTTACCTAGAAAACATATTTAGTTTGTATGGACAGAGACATGCCAACACGCACTTGATGAATTAAAAGTCAAAGTATATAAAGTTCCTGTACTAAGAGGGCCTGATTGGACCCTCCCATTCCACATTTCCATAGACGCATCCGACACATCTATCGGAGCAGTCCTCAGACAACTCAAAGAAAAATATCCATATGCAATCTACTATGTCAGTAAGAATCTCTTTCCTACTAAACTGCACTACACAGTTACTGAGAAATATTTTCTTGATGTTATTTATGCAATTAATAAGTTTAGACACTTTATTACTGGATATCCTGTAATTTTGTATATTGATAATGCTGCTATTAAATATTTAATGAACAAACCAGTCACAAATGACAGGGTCACTAAATGGTTGCTTTTATTACAAGAATTTGATATTACTATTTTAGACAAACCAGGAAAAGATAATGTAGTGGCTAAATTTCTTTATAGAATAAAATCTAATGAGAATGAACCTCCAGTGGAGGACCATTTTCTAGATGTAAACCTCTTTGCAATATCTACTAAGTCACCTTCATTTGCAGATATTGTTAACTTTTTGGTTGCAGAAAAAATTCTGCATTACCTAACCCCCAAAGAATGACAAAGTATAGTCAAGAAAAGTGAATGATTCTCATAGATTGATGGCCTCCTCTTCTGCATTGGATCTGGATTGATTATCAGAAGGTGTGTACGAGAGGATGAATTCCATGAAATACTAAAATACTGTCATGATGGACCATGTGGGGGCCACTTTGTTGATAAAAGGACTAGGTACAAAATATTCCACCAGGGGGATTATTGGCCTACACTCTTCAAATATGAAAAAGAATACATGAATAGGTGTGAAAGTTTTCAACGCATAGGTAGACACGTGCGCAAATGAAATGCCACTACAACAAAAAATGGTGTTAGAACCTTTCGACAAATGGGCCATTGATTTTTTGGGACCAATAAATCCCCCATCTTGTCGTCACTCCTACATCCTCTTCTATGTAGACTATGTCACAAAATGGATGAAGACAAAGGCAACAAAAACCAAATAAGCAGTAGTAGAATATCTCCATGAGGAAATTTTTGTAAGGTTCAGGATACCACGAGAGATAGTGAGAAATGGAGGAACTCAGTTCACATCATGACTTGTTAGAGATATGATGGAAAAATCCAAAATCAAGGATTGAGTAACAACACCATATCATCCATAAACAAACATACATGTAGGGGGGACTAACAAGATCCTTGAGGCTATCATTACAAAAACCATCATATTACATCTCAAGGATTGGGCCGATAGAATCCCTGGTACAAAATATTCCACCAGGGGGATTATTGGCCTACACTCTTCAAATATGAAAAAGAATACATGAATAGGTGTGAAAGTTTTCAACGCATAGGTAGACACGTGCGCAAACGAAATGCCACTACAACAAAAAATGGTGTTAGAACCTTTCGACAAATGGGCCATTGATTTTTTGGGACCAATAAATCCCCCATCTTGTCGTCACTCCTACATCCTCTTCTATGTAGACTATGTCACAAAATGGATGAAGACAAAGGCAACAAAAACCAAATAAGCAGTAGTAGAATATCTCCATGAGGAAATTTTTGTAAGGTTCAGGATACCACGAGAGATAGTGAGAAATGGAGGAACTCAGTTCACATCATGACTTGTTAGAGATATGATGGAAAAATCCAAAATCAAGGATCGAGTAACAACACCATATCATCCATAAACAAACATACATGTAGGGGGGACTAACAAGATCCTTGAGGCTATCATTACAAAAACCATCATATTACATCTCAAGGATTGGGCCGATAGAATCCCTGAAGCCTTATGGGCCTACAAAACCACATGGAGGACTACTACAATATGCACACCTTATGAGTTAGTTTATGGAAAGAGAGTACTACTATCCATTGAAAAAAATATTTAAACACTAAGTACAACAATACAAATTGGTTTGGAACTATCAGAGGCTCAAAATAAAATACTACTCCAAATCAATGAGTTGGATGAACTATGGTAGGATTCCTTACATTGAGCCACAATGATAAAACATCAAAAGGATAAATGACACGATAAGTTTATCAAGAAAAATAAGTTCAAGGCTGGATATTGGGCATTATTATTCAATTCCAGGTTGCAATATTTTAGAGGAAAGTTTCACACCAGATGGCTTGGTCCATATGATATTGGCACAGTCTATGATAGTGGGGCCATCAAACTACACACTGTTGATGAAGATAGGATTCCTTTGATGACAAATGGACATAGAATTCGCTTGTAACAGTGACCCCTATAAACATAATCCTTTTTGATGAAAATTACAAATGGATGCCCTGACAGTGACTTGGAACATATTCCTGCTGGGTAATTTTTGTTCCTAATTAAAAAAAAAAGCACGAAAACTAGCTTAGCTGGCACGAAAAAAAAAAAAAAAACTACTCAGAGTAAACAAGAAGGGAACTTAACGGTTATGTTAGGATCCTTCTCAATAAAAACTTGTTTCATTCTAATAATATTTTTGCAAGATCCATAGGGGAGAATAATGTAGTTTCCATTTCATGTTGTTGCAACTACAGTTGCTGCAATTCCATCTACTGCAATTCTCCTTGTTGCAACTCCCTTTGTTGCAACGATTTTTATCGCTACAATTGTTGTTTTCACTACAATTACCTATGTTGTGACTCGTGTGGCTGCAACTTCCACTACCACAACTATTCTCATTTTCGTGACTCTCGTTCTTGCAAATTCCCCCCACATTCATACCCTTTGTGTTGTTCCCTTGGTTGATACTCCACCTACAACGCCATATTCATTTCACCAATTCCATTCCCATTCCCTTAACTAATACTCCACCTGTAGTCCTCCCACAAGTTTATTGATTTCACTTCTCCCATTCTCTTGACTACAACTCCATTACAACCTTCCTTCATTCCACATAACTCATAAGTTCCTTTTCACCCAAATCTCACTCTGCAACCTCATTTCTACGACGTTTATCGCTGCAACTCCGTTGCAACCTCAGTTCATCTTCCAACAATCCACCTTTTCCCAGCATCACTGATGTTGTGACTCAAAAAATCACGATAAAACTCATCATTTGTGTTGCATCCTTGTTGTTGCAACTCTCGTTCTACAACTTCTTCCCTTTAACAAGTTTCAATTATTTCATTTTTTATTGCTGCATCTTCGTTGTTGCGACTCAGGTTGCTGCAACTCCTCCCAACTTCAATCCTTTTTTTTCTCTTTCCACCCACACCTTTCCCCTCCATCACACATATTGCTATTCATATCCCCACCATTAGGTACACTCCCAATGTTGCAGTATCATTGCTGCAAATCACGTTATTGCGACTTCACTTGCAACTCACATTTCCGAGCATCGTTGTTCCTACAATTTTGGTCGATGAAACCAATAATGTCGACGCTACAATTTAGGCTAGAATTGTTGATGGGACTGCATCCTCCATTGTCAAGATTCGATCTGAGCCACACTCATAGACCTCTCAAGGTAAGTCATGGTAGGTATGCATTCCTATCTAAATTTGCAAGAAATATGTTCTAATGGAATGTGTTTAATCATTTCTCCATAAACAACCACATATGAACATCATTACTGTAATCACCACTATGATAAACACCACCCCTAATTGCTACAATTCCAAACTCACCACCCCATTATTTTCATATCTCTACAAAATGCAAAGACTCAGAGTTAATAGAGGAAAGAAGCCATGGGTGGATCATTACTTCGTAGAGAGTCAAATGAACCAATGTTGTTAGACGTTTATGACAACTTCAAAGAAATCCTAGGAAGATAAGGCTGGATGGAGTATGTTTTATGATTACTAGGCTACAATGACAAGATCATGCTATAATTCATCATGAACTACACAACAGAGTGCTCCATAGTTGCAGGAACACATGTGGAGGTCACAAAGGAGAGTCTGGCCAAAGTGACGGGGCTACCTCGAGGCAAGATATGGTATAGCCAAAAGACTTCACACCCTGAAATTACAAGGTAGTTCTTTCAACCAGGGGAAGCTTTAGTCAATAAAGGAACACGATTTGACCATTGATCATTACCTCATCCATGGGAAGATGTGGTTGTATTTGTTCAGTGTAACTTCACTTGTGAAGGACACTATGGCACCATTTAAATTCAAAACATCCACTTGCTTGACCATTTATGCCATAACCGATCGATCAATATGCCATATTTTCTATTTAGGACATTGTAGACAATGGAAACGCTTTTCAAAAGGGACAAGAACCACCGGAAGGTTGTATCTCATCACAGATTCATCAAATTACTGGTTGAGCATGTGTTGCAGAAAGAGGGCCTCACTTGGAACAATATTGTGCATCCACATGTTCTCCTCAATGAGAATGAATTTGCTACCCTTCAGGCAGCCGAGCAGGAAATTCCCACACTTTCGATTCCATAAGAGACTCTGGCTGCAACAACTTTTACAGACAATGAGGTCACGAATACAGAAGGAGCAACCATTGCAACTCCAAAAAATAAACCCAAGCGAAAAAGCAGGGCAAAATCCCACCATGCCGCAACTCTAGTAGAGGTAGACCATGATAGTGATGTGGAGATAAAAACCAACAAATTGATCACAAAGAGACTTCGAGGGTTTACCAAAATTCCACATTCCTTGTCAAAGAAACGAAGGACAAAGCATGAGGCTGCAACTCAACATAAGAGGCAAAAAAATTCCAATCCCAAGGAGCCAGTCCATAAGGAAAACTAGGAAACAAAGAAAGTAAAATCCTCCCCTACTATAGAAGAACCAGAGGAGGATACTCACTTAGATTCCCAAGAACCAAACTAAAATCCATCCATTGTTTGTATAATTTTAGAATAGTAGATGTATTGTACAAAATCCTCGGCTCCCTAAGAGATGAGGAAAATAAAGTATTGTAGAAATTACATTTCATTGTTATTGTATCTTTTCAAGCTACGATGATATAATTTTGGTTATGTATTTCTAGTTGCATGTTGATGTATCGATTGATCGTGTGATTATGGTTTCGTATCCTAGTACCTCACCTAAGGGGGTAGGGACCCCTCCTTAGTCAGGTATTTCCCGTAACAATAGTGTTAGAATTAAAATTTTACTTATGTTTAGTTGTTCTATTGATTAGTTGATTTCAATTACTATAATTCTAGGTCCATAACTTTATTCACATGTTGTGTATGTTTTCTGGTTTGTTGTTGTTCTAGAATCATAATATAACTATTGTATTTAAGAATTATCTTTCAGTCTACTGTCATTCCCAATCTACAGAACAATGTTATGATTTATGAGTGGTTTGGTTTTCTAAGTTCAACATCTCGTAACGTCACAATCGTTATGTGTTTTTCATTGCTACAACTCATGTCTCTTCAAATTTTGGTTATAAAACAATTCAATTGCTGCGATTATTGTTGTAACTCAATTAGATTTATTTTCTGTTGCAACTCCGTTTCTTTAACTCCGCTTGCAGCTGCACTTAGTGTGTTTATTTTCTAATTCTCTTTAGATTTAGTATTTACAATTTTGGATTGATGCTATTTGATTAATATTAAATGAACAAACACGTAATTGTTGCGACAACACACGACTTTCATTATACTCAAACAAGTCACCAATAGATCATAAGCACAAATTTCATTTCCACAAGTGTGATTCCATTTTCCGCAAGTGTGATTTTAATTCCTGCAAGTGTGATTTCAATTTCCACAAGAGTCATTTCAATTCCTGCAATATTGATTTTGATTTCCGCAAATGTGATTTTAATTCCCGCAAGTGTGATTTCAATTCTCACAAGTGTGATTTCAATTCTTGTAAGTGTGCTTTAATTTCTACATAGCAACTTAGGCCTTGGAATAGGTTGGTGAATTAATTAAAGTATTATGAGTCATTGAATTGTGACATTAAAGTTCTAGAAATCCATGGTCAAAACAACACTCTTCTTGCATAGATCGTGCGCGATAGTTCACAAGTTCCATACGAGCCCCATATTGATCATTAAATGCACAACTCTTAATTTTCTTACTAAGTTAGTTATAAAGTAATTGACAGGTCTGTAATTTAGATTTTCTTAGAGTGTAGGTCAAACCTTTAACAATCAAGCGGAGGCTTATGGCTTACTTCTAGGGTCCAAGTTGCTAAGGAGCATCAAGTGCAACAACTTAATATTTTAGGTGATTCCAAAAATACAATCGTATATTTCATTCATGGATCTTCCATGAAGGATGCACATCTTGGTTCCATTTCCACACAGATTCAACACAGTTTAAATTTCATCCCTCAGGTCTCTTTTTTCCATATTTTTTGGGAAAACAATGGGCTAGCAGATCAACAAGAAAATTTGGCTACAACATTAGCAAAAGGGGTAATTCTTGTTAATGGAATGTCCTACTTTACCAAATGCCTTAATTTCCTCCATCAAATCAAAGTTAGTTAGAAATATCTAGGTGACATCCTCAAGCACGAGTACATAAGTCATAGTGACACACACCCTTTCATCTCATTACTCTTCCTTCATGCAACTATCGGTTTATGTTCTCCCTGCACAACTTCTCTTTTCTGATGGTGAGATATTTCAATTCATCAACATTTGGGTAGGTTGTCTTTGGGTCATGGTGTTTGTGTGGTTGGCATTAGACATCATGCCTTCAATAATGGAGCATTTGAAAGTGTCCTTTCTATTTATGAATCTCATCATTCAAATCAATGGTCAGGTAGTATGACCTGTGAGAAATTCAATATGGGTCAACAGATGGGTTTATCACAGGGAAGTTGGTTCTATTTTGGCTTGGGAGATAACAAAGAATGTAGTGGGTTCAAGTTTGAATTGGTGGATTTGGTATCCCAGGAGTTGCTTCTTGGTTCAGGTTTATCTAGGTCAGGAGATTGTGATCTTCATCTCTGGTTTCTGCAATGCAAGGCAGGGGTTCACCGCAGGGTAGTTGGATCAAGTTTGAATTGGTGGATTTATCACTCCAAGACTTACCTCCTGGTTTGTGGTCACCCAAGTTAGAAAATTGTGATTGTTTGTCTTCGATTCGTGTAGTGCACAACCACATTCTCAATTCTATGGATTGTGAGAAGGAATGTTCTTATTTACTTTATTACTTGTATTTCCAGTTGGATGACCCTCGACATCCCTCCATAATTTGAAATTTTTAGTTCAAGGTCCGAGTTCTCAAGTTTCTTTCATCCTGGATATCTTAATTAGCACATGATGGGTATGCAACATGCCCATGATGAGATGGATGATATTCATTTTGAATTGGACTCTTTCAAACTTAGCCCCCATTTATTTCTACGATGCCACTTTCATATCCGACGTTGAACACCTCGTATACCTCAGTTGGAAACCCTCTTCCAGATTTGAACATGCCAACACATGGCCTAGAGAAGGAAGATTCATATTCTAGGATCCCCCTAAGTCTAGTATTTAATGTATTGTTTCTATCTTGTTCCTTGGAATTTCTACATGATTTTCTATATGAGGCATTGTACAATATTCTGTGTTAAAGAAGCCTTGATGTTTTTTGTTGTAGTCAAGCTAAGAAGCTCCTTCGCGCCCTTGAATTTTGTTCTATTTTTTTCTGGGCTCTTTTGATTGTATATTTTTTGAGCCTTGACCACACCTCTTTTGATAATAGAAATCTCCCAATTGTTGTAAAAAAAAAAAACATGCTACCCAACCACCCAAGCTATGAACTTGAGACTTACTCAAATATTATGATTAACTATATAATTATATTTTAGGAATATTAACATGGTAGACAAACCATATGTGTGGCATTTCCTCTACACATATCTCTCCATGAATGTGGCATATTCGTGGATTTAAAAGAGAGATAGTTGCAAACCTAAATAAAAAGTAGACTTGGATTGAAAATACACTTTTATATATACAGGAACAAGCCATCTATGTATGGGAATGAACCTTAGCTATGATAATGCCTCTATGCATAGGAATACACTATAGTTTTTGTAATACGTCTATGCACAAGTCTCCGAAGATAGATAGTTATAGACCTTGTTATCCCCGATTTTCAGGGATAACTAAGGAGATGAGGTCTCGAGGCCCTCAGGTTGCAGACATGGAGTACTGGGATACAACTTGAACAACAATGTCCACTTGCACAGACAAGGACCCACCTCACCACCAAAGATCCAGGTTCATCACGACAATATCCATCACATCAACTAGCTTTCAGAAGACAATGGGTCTTGCTCCATGAGGTACAAGTCAAGTATTATGGTGAGTATCATTTCAACATTTGAGGCATATGAGTTTTTTACATCTTAAACTAATTTGATTATGTAACGTTTGCTTGGAAATTATACTCTTTGCCTTGTTTCACTTTGGTGGTTGACATTGCACCCTAGTGAGTGGGTCACCCTTGGGGATATATTTTCTACTGGGAGGTCCTCTTGACGAGTCATCCTACCATTCCCTACCATGCTTGTCACTTTCCATACTTCATCCCCTCATATCCTTACCTTTTGGGATTTTTGGGTGTATTGACCCAAGAAGGGGTTGACCCTCATTTCATGGGAAGAAGAGGTTGAAGGCCGAGAGGATTGTAGCTGGAAAAATATAAAAGCTAATCATGAACCTTCTAGATGCTTTCCTAGGAATCCCGAGGACAATGAAATGTCTCTCGTAAGAAACTAATGGGACCCATGAAAAATAACTAATAAATATGCCAACTAAGGTGGAGCATTTGTGGACATTGTTTTTCATGCTTAGGTAGAAGCCCCACACATGTTTTCAACTTGGGGAAGCATGATGTGACCAGGGTAGAGTCAAGATGGGCACTATTTTTCATTCTTAGGTATAATCCCCACCTTGGATTTAGCCTGGAAACATCTTAAAAGGCAATAAATGGGCTTGGAAAAAGGTTGCATTGAAAATGAAGGTGCAACACACCTTCTACAAAGGCACCCATAAATGAGACACTACAATCCCTTGTATGCCATGAACCCCATGCCCAAGAGTATTCCCACCATCCATTTCACTTCATCAACATGACTTAGACAAAGTTACGCTTGGGAAACACTCCTAAACTTAAGGTACAATTAACCCAATAGTTCGCTTTGTCAACTCTCCCATACCTAAACTTGGCATATTGCATAGGGTATTTGAGCACTCATTTATTTTGACGAGGTAGTTTGGATGTACATGCTTGGATGACTCTTTTATTGATTTTATTTACTCATCATGATTCATTTGACTTGATATCCTTGGAGGGTGTATTCATTGTCTTTGCAAGACCTAGTTGGTGGATAGAGTTGGAAGAACAAGCCTAGCTTGGGCTTGAATCCCACATGTTGGATATCAGGTACCACATCCTGAATGATGATGATTTACCTTGGAGGATTTAGATGACTCTTTGGAAGACCTAACCCAACCTCTTACTATCCCAACGACTTACTCTTGGGGCCAAAACGCCATACAAAGAGGGCTTGATGTCACCTAGGGTTGATGTTGTGGTGGTAGAGTTGCTACTCATTGACACTTGGCACGATTTGGTGGGAGATGACTTGAGGATGATATAACACATGAGAGGGAGGATATAGAAGCCCCAACGACCTCCACCTTCTACTCCAACTACTTACTCAAGGGGTCAAGACATCACCCTTAGAGGGATGACGTCACCTTAGGGTTTCTATTGTGCAATTTTTAAATTTAAATTTGAATTTTATATTGTAAAGGGGAAAAGTAAGGGTTGTTGTCCCCTTACTTTTTGGTTACCCTAATTTTTGTGGATAAACTCTCATTAGAGGTTTTTGTATAAATATAGATCATTTCTATCTCATTTGACATAGCTTTGCCATTGTGAGAAGGCTACATTAGCTGAAATTTTAACTATACTTGAGCATTTTTGGTATCTCTCTCTCTCGATTGAAAATGATTTTAGGTATACATTTTGATGAATGGATGAGCTAAGGTGGTGCACACCTCTTGGAGACTCTTGTTCTTTCTTATGGTTGGATTGTCTTGGTGAAACTAGGGTTTGATCTTGCAACTTTCTTGGTTTTGGTAAGGAAAATATGCACTCTTATTGCTCATTTCATAACATTGTTGGTTAAAACCCTAGGAGGAGTATAATTGCATACACCCTCCATCAAGTTCTCTTCATTTTCTAGTTTACAAGTATTTTATTGCAAGGTATCTTGGAGGAGTACAAGGGTGTACACCCTCCTTGATCTACCTTAAGTTTGGTTTGCATGCCCTAGGGAGTAAGAGGGTTTACACCCCTAGGGATATTGTTGATATAAATTGTGTTTTAAATACTCCATTCACCCATTTTTTAAAGGCACTAATCTGAAGTTTGCATCATAGCAATACATTGTTTACCTTGGTAAACGTGATTTAGTAAGATATCGATCTTGTTCAAGTTGGAAACTTTTAGTGATGCTTTGAGGTTGCTAAACCCTCTAGGGCATCTTAGTCTACTTAGTCTCTTGGGAGATAAAAATAAAGTGAAGCTACAACCATTAGGGCTGCATAAATTATTCTTTTTTTTTTTCATAACTCACAATTCAACCGTCAGAAGTTGCTAACAATTTACCCCTATAATATACTAGTCACAACGCATCTTTTGGGTGGATTCTTTGTGATTTTTGGTGGCTGATTTTTCTGTTGTAACAAATCGTTTTCTACAGACATAAGGATGCAATTATATCTCTGTAGTACTTGTTTCTTACAGCCTCGTGTCATTTCTAAAGTCTTGTGCTTTTATACTAGAGTTATACTAATGTTTAGCTGTCTTACCTCTTGCATCATTTCTTATACTTTTAACATCTTGTTTAGCAGCTCTAATGATAATTTGTTTTCTGATATATATATATATATATATATTTGTTGACTATTGCAAATAGGTACAACAAGATTAACTTGCTTGTCCACTTAACATATAACTTGTATACTTGTTTTTTCTTGTGTCTTGGGCATGTACTATCATCATTCGTAGGTACTCAAACTTCTTGGAAACCATTGACCACTACCGAGACTCATTTCCAAGAAAATTTCCATTTAGAAACTTGACCTATAGGGGAATCCATTCATAAGTACCACTTTCCATCTCATTTCCCCCTAGGGTCACCCAGGAACCCCCCCTTGAGGTGATCACTTCACCTCTAAAGTGACGGGAATACCAATCCGAGGTGATAGTGGGTAGGTATTCTCCTAGTTGTTTCCATATTGTGGTTTGGGTTAGGTTTTCCCAACCTACAATTTGCGTGATAGCAAACCTCAACTAGGATATTGATTGGAGCTGCACTTTCAAATATTTCAAGGAGGCACAAATATAACCTAATAGATCAATTGAACATAATGCATATCTATTGTATTGAGTATATATATGGAATAGAAATCATATCTATAGCGGATCTATTTTTAGGTTTCCTGGGGCTAGGACTATAGAACATATCTAAATTTGTCGATCTAAGTGTATGAAACTTCTTTAAGGATGGTGATTCAGTTGAACTATTGAAGCTCCTGGGATTACTGATCTAGTTTTGGAGTACATGTGAGTATTTATTTATTAAATATCCATAAACATATAAAGCAAAGTTGCATTCACAAATATTTTGAGGAGGGAGAGGACATAATTATCCGAGCTAGTTATCTTGTAAGATATTTGTAGATAGATATATCTAATAAATATATATTTAGTGCCAAGTTATAACACACTGTAACATTTGAGAAAATATCTATTGAGAACATATTAGATTCTATTTTATTCACATAGCATATTTATTAATAGATTATATATGAATTTAGAGCTAGGACACATTCAAGCATAGGAATTTAGAAACATTTGATCTATTTTTAGAATTACTCCATGGAGGCACATAGCTTGGCCTAATCAAGTGCATAATTTCCTTCTCCAAACCTTGGTTATATTTTAATTATTTTCTATTTCTTTCTTCCAATTCGAGAAATTCACCACATTTACCAAAAACTCTCAAGGTGAGACCTATCAAAGTAACCCTAGATAGTATTTGAGAATATATAGAATCATTAGAGAAACGTAAGGACGAAAGAAAGAGAATACAAACTTCAAGAAAAGTTAAAGGTAATGCTTGATAGAATGTTTTG
This sequence comes from Picea engelmannii, assembly GCA_009831015.1. NCBI lineage: Eukaryota > Viridiplantae > Streptophyta > Pinopsida > Pinales > Pinaceae > Picea > Picea engelmannii. The sequence goes on from ML787049.1 coordinate 354,448, forward strand.
AAGAAAACATTCAAACACAAATAGAAAATATAGAGTTGGGGAATAAGCTACAGAAAATGGAGATTATATTAAAATAAATGGAAAAGAAAAGCCATGAAAAGAAACAAGCAACCCAAGGAGAGGTTGATAATCTTTAAAATCTTAAAATGAAGAACACGATTAAAGAGCTAGAAGATTTTTTTTTTTTTTTTTACTTGTGGTTCATGGCACTAAATAATAGTAGCTCGCTATGCCCAAGAACCCCCCCAAAAAAATAAATCCACGAGAGAACATGGGGAGGCCATGATTGGTGGGATATTGATTGTTGAAGAATAGGAGCAACATACTCAACAACAAGAGTATCTTATAGACCCATTAATGGAATCACATGTCACTTACAAGGAATTGAACATGGGTGGGGAGCATAACAAACATTCCTCCCAACCACCCAAGCTACATCCAACGAACAAGATCTAGAAGAAAAGTTAAATAACATTTGTCCCTAAATAGTCTGGAAGGTAAATTGGATATTAAACCCATTAAATAGGAAATGAATAAGCTTACAAAGTTAGAACACAATTGTAACAAAATATCCTTGAACCTCATAAGTGTTGGTTTGAAGGAGGAGAAACAAGAAGACACACTACCACTCATCAATAAATAATTACAAAATAAATTACAAATTGAAAAAAACTTGTCTCATAGAAGAAAAGAGGTTGAGAAAATAATTGAGCTTAAATATCGGTTAGTCTATGTTAAGGTAATTTATAATGACCATAAACATGTCATACTCAATAAAAATCTAAGTTTAAAAGGGTTAGGAATATTTATAAATGAAGCCCTCATTCCAAAAGCTCAAGTTGAATTAAGGAAGGAAATTCAAAAGGTAAAAGAAAGTAGGAAGGGAGGCAAATGGACAATAATTAGAATGGAAAGGTTATTAGTAGGGATAGAGACCAAAAATATAATAATAAATAGGAATTTGGGACACTTAATATTCTCTTTTGGAACTACCATGGATTTCCATGGAGAAAAGGTCCCATGTTAAGTTGGATCCCGAGTGAAATTAATATTATATTTCTTGTTGAAACTTGGGAGCATGAAAAATCAAAGTTCCCTAACATAGAACGTTTTTTCTTGTGGTTGATATGGAACAAGAGATCCTATTGCACAGGGATTGTAGGGATAGATTGTTACATAAAGAAGAACAATTTTCCTCATATTAGGATTCAAAAGAAAGACTCGTTCAATCAATACATCTGGATGGATATTTCATACATTAATGCTAAGAAGATTTATGGAGAAATATGATATTTTGCACCTATTAATTCCACCTTTTATAGGAAAAATAGTGTAGATAAAAATTCTCCTTACAATGCTTTAGAACATGATGTTTATAGTCTGAGAAATGGAGGCAATATCCTCTTTCTAGGAGAATTTAATGCTAGAACAACAACAAACCAATATATTATCTTATACAATGAATTCAACACTAATCCTCTATGGTTAGATGAGGACCTTGTTTTATCTAGAAAATACAAAAGAAACTTTGAAGACTTGGTTGAGAATTTGTTCCATTTTGAGTGGATCAATCTCTACATTCTCAAGATCTAATAATCTAAAATGGTCTAATGAAGTGGCTGAGATCCAACTGAATGAATTGTATTGATGGTATTAGCAACAATGTCATAGATTATGTGATATCTAATCTCCCCATATAAAACCTAATAGTAAATTTTGACATCTTAAATAACCATGAGCCTGAATCAGATCATAGACCTTTAAACCTAACTCTAAATTTTGGCATTGCACAAAATCCCCATAGAAGAGAATTCTGATAACCAAAAGCACTTAATCTGTGACAAAAATAAAGTTGATATTTTTCTAAAGGATTTAAATAATGAAGTAAATTTCCTATCAAATAAGTAAAATATTGAATACCTTTATCATAATTTTATAACAACCCTCTCCACTTCAATTAACAAGTTCTGTATCAAGCTATCGTGTATAAAGGAAAATAGAATGACCAACTCTTGGTACAACAAAGAGTGTAAAATCTTTAGAAATTACATTAGTGATGCTTCTTATCATTTCCTAAATTTTGACAAGATAAATTGGTACAAAGCCTTAATTAAGAGAGAAAAAAGGAACCATATTAAAAATAAAAATAAAAAACAAGAGAATATTTTACACCTCTCTAGGCTAGATCCTAAGTAATAATGGAGGCAAATTCTAACTCATAAAACTAAAGAAAATAATACGATTCTCTTGAGGAACTAGAATTCTTACCTTAAAAATATTTATGAATCCCTTGATGTCATAGACAACATTCAAACCCTTTCTATAGAGAAATAAGTTTCCTCTTTAGAAGACATAGATTTTGGGATTAGGCAACTCGTAAAAGGGAAATTTAAGGATATAAAAAATTACCAAGAAAAAATTCTAAAAATTGGAAGGCGTATCCCCATACCTCACATTCACAATCTCTTTAATCTAGTTGTCAAGCAGGGTTTCCCTAAAGCATGGACTCAAAATCTCATTGTTCCTATTTTTAATAGAGGGATAAACACAATTACTCTAATTATAGGACCATCTATGACCCTCCCCCTTTAATCCAAGTTATATGGAATTATTCTGAAAAATAAGATCAACATATGGCTAGAAATCCAAGGAAAAATAAGTAAAGGCTAGACCGGATTTATGAGTTACCATTCATCTATGGACCACCTTGTTATGCTTAGGATAATTTTAGAGGAGTGTCCCAAAAACAAAATCAATATTTTTTGTTGCTTCATTGACTTTAGAAAATATTTTGATGCAATGCCAATAACTAACCTTTAAAATATATTAGAAGAGAAAAAAGTTCCTTTCGAGTTGTGAGTTGTTGCGAGAAGGTTATATGAGAATTTTATTGTCAAGTTTAAGAACAATGAGGGTTGGTGTTAAGCCCTATTGGAAAATGATATTTCCCCCTCGAAGTGGACTGTTATTCATTGATTTTTATCATTCTCAAGGAGATTGTTCGTAACATTTGGAATCAGAGAAATTAATGAGTACCTTGTCAAATAGAAGAACCTACCAGTGGAAGAGGTGACATGGGAAGATGAGTTCTTCATGTAGAAGCACCCGTGGTTAGTCAAGTGTTGAGGACAACACTTGTTTAAAGTGGAGGGGCATGTTAATCCCTAGACAAAGCCCCATGTTAAGTATAAAACCCCTTATTAATCCTTATATATTGAATTGTTACATTTCTAGTGTTATATTAGTAGGTAGGATAGAATCCTTCATTCTACCCTTTCATTATAATTATACCCTTTGTCTCCTATATATATACCAAGGAGACCTAGTCTTATAATCATCCTATCTCATCTTGTGCATTGAATATATTGTAAATGGAGGATTCCCCCTCAAAGTGGACTATTATTCATTGATTTTTATCATTCTCAAGGCATTGGTTCATAACAGTTGGTTGGAAGAAATTAATTATGATACAAGAGTTCAACAAAGTTGTCCCATGTCCCTTACCCTTTTTTTCATATACATTGACATGTTAGAGATTTATTTGGAAGAAGTAGTTTGTGTTGGCATGAATCTAGCTAGAATAGCCATCATACTTCTTCTTTATGTTGTTGATATTGTTCTTATGGCAAGGTGTCCTTATGATCTCAACAAGCAACTAGAAATTATCAATGATTTCTGTTGAAGTATGGGTATTATTAACACAAAAATAAAGGTTATGATAATCAAATTAAATAATATCACTTACACTAATTGTGTATATGACAACAATAGTTTGGATGAAGTGAATTCATAAAAATATCTCAGAATCAATCTTCATCACAAGCTTAAATAAAACTATAACATAGAGAAAATGATAAATAGAGGGTGGAAAGCTTGTTATGACCTTGAAAACAAGTGTAGATACATGGACCTTTGGCTTCAAAATAAGAAGAAACTCCTCTTTAAGACTCTTATCACTCTTTATCTTATATGGTTGTGAATTTTGGGGCTTAAGCATCGCTAGAGAATCATGGAGAAAGACATAGTAAATCCAAAAGCATTTTATAACTTATAAACTTCAAATTAAAGGTAATACACCCTATCCTATCCTCCGTATAGAAGCGAGTCTTGCCCCATTGAGATCATATCTATGATTTGGTACATAATGTACAAGAATAAGATAAACAACATGGAATACAAGAAGATTTCTAAGATTGCTTCAAACTCTAGTCAAAACCACTTGCAACTCAAGCGAGGATGGCATAAAGATGCCAAGTCTTGGTTAAATCATTTGGGTAATTGATGAAGAGAATAATGATAATATAAAAAATATTATTACACTTAAATTTAAGGAAAAATTGTGGTGTAATAAAGAATTAGAGGATAAGAGAAAATATGCTACTATAAGAACGTGATCAACCCTAATCTAGAAGATAAAAAATATCTCTTTATTTTAACTAGCGTAAAGAAGAAAATCAACATTGCTAAAATAAAACAAACTCTTGTAACCTCCATAGTGAAACAAGGCATTGGACAATTCCTAGAATGTCATGGGTCAATAGAATTTGTCATCTTTGTGACACTCAAGAGGGTTGAAGATGAAAAACACATTCTCGTAAAATGACTTGCATACACCCACATTTGATTTCAATTTCAAAATATTTGTTACGATGTTGACCTTCCTAAAATTTTAAATCATCAAAAGTGTGGTAATTTATGAATGTTTATCTTGAAGATTTTCGAGCACATAAATAAAATTCTAAAGCAAACCAAGTAATTCACTACCTTTTCTTAAGGCCAGATAAACCAAAATTGAAAAGTAAATGCCTAAAGAAACCATGCACTGAAAATAAAGAGCATGCCCTAGAATTTCAATTGTCATCAGTGCCCAACGCAGGTGGTTGCCACTCCAGAGCTAATGTGAATGGCTAACGACAGATTGGACAACAAGAACGAGTAGGCTCGCTTGACAAGGATTCGAAAAGAGCATCTAGCTTACGATTGATGCTCTCTTGACGAAGTTGTCGATCAACGACGACCCCACTTAGTTCAAAGATTAGCTATATTTGTTATCTGTTAGACGTCATTGAGAGTAATCTTCCATTCGAGTGGGACTCTCTGGCAGGGTGGCCCTGGAAATTGTTTGAACTGGAGATGAGATCACCGAAGGTATCTCCTCTATAATTGGGAAACCCCAATGTCCTTCTGGGGGATCCCAATCTTCCCTTTCCCTGATGATTGTTTCTGGAGCTGCCACGATTCCACTTGTCGAGGCGAGGGAATTGTCCCTGTACAGGGTTGGGGCGGCCGAAAATTCTTCCACCACAGTTGGAGAACCCTCGGCATCCGCATTGTTGCTTCCCACCCCGAATTCAACACTGTCGATGACTAGTGGGACGAAGAAGGATGAAGAGAAGGATTGAGATGACGACAACGACTGACTAGGTAGTGGTAATAAGCAGGACCACGATTAGCTCTGCCAATTTCCTTCGGCATGGCAGTCAGAAAGAGATGGATGACAAGGTGCAAAGAGCATAGGCAGACGGAGGGAGCGGCCGAACAGAACTGCGTAGAGCTAGAAAGAAGGACAAGAAACCAAAAGACCATAAACTCGTCAAGAAGAGGGGGGGGGTTGGCAAGTAACACACCAAGCTATTGAATACTCCATTAAGTTGGAAAGGACGTCCCTCAAAAACCTGGTACTGCAATGACGAGAGCAGTGCATCCTCATAATCAGAAGAGTAACATTTCCCATGAGTCGAGATCTGATGCAGAGTAATTGAGTGTTAATGTCGTGCATTGGAGTGAGGAGTTATTGGTGACTGTTTTTTTTTTAAGATCCGTGATTGCTACTTCCATGGAAAACTTCCCTGAAATATGCAAGAGAATGTGGGGTGGTCGAGCATTTTCAAAATATTGTGGGCTCAATGTTAAGAACCAAATATCAATATAGCATAGAAAAACCCCAGAATAAGTACTCAACGCCTTGAAAAAGAGAGAATTTCAGATAATAAGCCTCTTCGAGGGGGCAACCTCCTTTTACCCCACATAAATGTTCAAGTACAAAATGATTCCAAATGAAAATGTCTCCTTGGTATATATAGGAGACTAGGAGGTATAATTACAACTAATGGAATAACGCTGACATAAATAAAATAACATTACTAATGTAATATGCCCCAATTAAGGGGTAACGAGCCAATATTAGGGCTTAACATGCCCCTCCTCTTGAGACAAGTGTTGTCCGCAACGCTTGAGTAACTCTGGATGCTTATGTATAAAAGACTCATCTTCCCAAGTGGAATCTTCAGCCAGTAGTTTCCTCCATTTAATGAGATACTCTGAAATGGATCTATTCCTCAGCTGGCGAATTCTCGTGTCAGTGATGGCTTCAGGCTCCAATATGATTTTTCCTTCCTCATCAAGTTCTGGCAATATAGTTTGACATGTGATCTTGTCACCTATAACCTTCTTTAAGCATGAAACATGGAAAACTGGGTGTACTCGTGAAGATGCAGGCAACTCCAATTTGTATGCCATAGTACCAATCTTTTGCAACGCCTTATAAGGGCTATAGTAATTTGGTGATAATTTATTATCCTTCTTGGCTTGCTTGAGGGACATCTGTTTGTATGGTTGTAGTCTTAAAAACACCAAATCCCCTACT
>ML787049.1:363561-391928 GCA_009831015.1 Picea engelmannii
TTGCTTGAGATTTATCAATTGGCTAAAGAAGGTATTGCTCCTTGTATCCTCATAGTGTGCTATCATTTCTTATGTGAAAATTGTCCAAGTGACGAGTGATTTGCGAGAACAAAGCCATCAATACCATACAAATTGATTGGGTTCTAAATATAAAGAAGCAATTCGTACCTTTTGTGTATGTTGCACATTATGTAGATCAAAGAATTGCTCCATCTGAAGTATCCATGTGATTGGCTCCTTGCCATCAAACTTCCTCATATTGATCTTAGGAACGTGGTTGGTCTTCGACCCAAAGTTGGAGTTTCTCCATTCTTGATTCACCTTCCTTGTGTCATCATCATGAATTTCATGGGATAGATTTTCACTTTCAGGTGTCCTCTATATTAGGAAATTTTTCAATCCTTCCATGATCTCCCCTTTTAAAGCGTCCATCTTAGTATTTATTGCCTCAAACTTAGCTTATGTTGAATCCATCATCTCTTGTAGTTCATCTTTTGTAAATCATTTATGTCCCTACGCATTTCTTCACCTTCATCAAGAGTCCAAATAGGATTGTCTGGAGGCTTATTTGGTGTAGAAGTTCCCTTTTTTGGTGGCATGGTGGCCAAGTATCACTTTAAACCTTGATTTTGAGGTGGTTCTGCTAGACAATCTTCCTTTTATTGTATCTGCAAAATTTCGGCCCTTTTGAGTATGGACTTTTATTTTTTGTAGGTCTCTGATATTTCTTCTCTTCAATGTCACAGTTCTGATAAAATTTGGATGTGCCAAGTGGAATTTATGGTAATTTCCCCACAACTTGCTGATTTTTGGCTATTCCAGGAGATCTCACTTGTATAGTGTTCCCCGCACAAAATAATTGATATAAAATTATGAAACTTGTACCATAACTACTATGGCCTGTCCACTATCCAATGCAACTAGTCTCACTCAATTTGGATACTCTAGGAAGAATTTATGATTGTTTTACCCAGAACACCTGCTTGAGACTAGTCAGATACCCTGTCTTCCACAGGGTGTATCTACAAATTTAAGATGACCCAAAAGCTGAAATTTCTACCACAGATACCTTACTAATTTCTGTGAATACCCTCCAGATTTTGAGGTCTGAAACGTTATAGAAAAACTTTTATAGCAAAAATCCCTCAATGACTCAATTCAAGATGATTCCAGAACCCTATCTTACAAATGATGTATCTCTGAAAGTATAAGGCCCCAGGAGATGAAATTTTAACCCAACGTACCTTGATCCGTCTACTAAATATCCTCCAAGCCGTTCCTTCTGAATCGTTGTATAAAAAAATTTATAGCGAAAATTCCACGGTGTCTCATATGTAGTAGCGAAACCCCAAGACCTTGAGCTCTGATACCATAGGTTAAGAACCAAATATCAATATAGCATAGAAAAACCTCAAAATAAGTACTCAACGCCTTGAAAAAGAGAGAATTTCAGATAATAAGCCTCTTTAAGAGGGCAACTTCCTTTTACCCCACATAAATGTTCAAGTACAAGATGATTCCAAATGAAAATGTCTCCTTGGTATATATAGGAGACTAGGAGGTATAATTACAACTAATGGAATAAATGCAACATAAATAAAATAACATTACTAATGTAATATGTCCCAATTAAGGGGTAATGAGCCAATATTAGGGCTTAACACTCAACAACAAGAACATCATTTAGACCCATTAAGGGCACAACATGTCACTCAAAGGATTTGAACTTGGGTGGGGAGGGTAACAATCATTCCTCCCAACCACCCAAGCTACATCCAACAAACTATTGGTGTCTTTTATGTTTAACAAGTGAATATTTTATAAATTGGTTAAATTATGTCAATTATAGAAACTTTAAAAAGTAAATAAAACGTCATTCTCAAAATTATGTTTACTAAGAAAACTAATATGGAAATGAAGCTATTTTTTTACAATATAGAAATTAGCGTCAAGCCCAACGAGTTCCAAGTTGGAGTTTACTTTTTCTAAATGTTACAAATAATAAAGTTTGTTTCTAACACTAATTTATGTACAAATTGACAACGTAAACAACTTGAGTGGGTCTAATGGTTAAGAATATGTGTTTCCTCCTATGACGTCATAGGTTCAAATCTAGAGGGGGTAGGGTATGTACACCTCCGTAGACTTTAGTAGTCAAATTGTTACGTGGAAGGTGTCCATTGTCCCACAAACAAGGAGGTCTCATACACCAATTTGGCGTGTGAATTTCATACCTTGCCTATAGTATACAACTTTGCAAGGATCCTTTTAATCTCATAGATATTGAATACTATATAAACTAAACTAATGGAAATAATACTTTGGCATACAATCGACAAGATTACAATTGGTTACTTATTTCTTTCTTAAAAACGAATTCTCAAAACCAATTTGAAAATTAAATTCATTTTAATCTCTTAGTTATTTAGATGTATATCTTAATCCATCATTAAAATGGTACTTTACTTCAAGTATGTACTTAAATTTCACTATACTACTTGTTGATTCCGGGAAAAACTCATTTAAACAAAAACATTTATTAACATCTATGCTGTTTTTCCAGAAGAAAAGTATCTCAAAATTATATAATGGTATAATTGTTTTTACAGACACCGTATCAATTCTGTCCAATACTGCGAGAGTACAACATGTTATTGGAATGAGTATGCAAGCAAGATGAATCGACATAAAATATGTAATGCCTAATTTATCCTTAATAAGACTTCCCTCTTTCATACTCTCATGTTTCATATATAATAGTTAGTAAGTTTATCTTGTTCATTTCATAGAGTTACTATCTTATGTTTTAAACCTATCTTCATACACTTTGATATGCAAACAAGGTAAACTATTCAAACAAATATGGATGAGAGGTTTCACTCACTCTTTTTTACTATGAATATATGCGGATATACTCAAAATATTCATCATTTTCAAGAGTATAAAGTTATAAAATCATTTTACTTCCTAGATTATGAACTAGCAAAAGTTTTCTCTAAATCGCAATAATAAGAGTACAACTCAATTTCAATCATGAACTAGAAAGTATCAAATATGGTTTTACAAATTTAAGTGGGCATAAACCTATTTACATCACTTAATTGATGTGAAACATAGAGATTAAACCCTTTTCTTAAAAACCTAGAAAATGTTTCACGAAATTTCATTGAAACATGTAGATTTTATTGAATTTACATGCAAATAAAGGCCACTATAGGATTGGGCATGGGTTGTCTTAAGGAATATTACGTGAAAAAGTATGCCTATGGGTTGTCTTAAGGAAACTTCCATGCAAAAAGATATGCACACAATTGTGCCTCTAAGAGCGCACACACCTCTATATCTGTGAAAACAATTTTTTTTGCATGCACCCATAAGAATTGTGCTTTATTACTCCCCCAACGAGCCTAGTTAAGGTCTATATTACTGAACTCTAATCCTACATGCATAAAAGATAAATATTCCATTCTTAAAATGAAAGCTCCATTATTCCAAAAATATACTCAAAGTCTACACCAATAATTGTATTCCAAGATTTCTCATTGCCAATCAATTTGAGCTTATTAATTAACAACCCTATTGTATCATGAGGGTACTCTTCTTCCCCTAGAACCTCTGATCTCCAAGTGTTGTACGAAGGTATCTATACAACAACATTTCTGAAAGGTCTCTATCGTCTTCATGTATAGATTGTTGTTGGAATACTGAGAGAGGGGGGTTGCATCGGTATGAGCATTTTATACCACTTTTAACCACAAAGTATATTCTTTTACTTTATCAACAATGTTCAACAATTTATCATCAATGTATCATCTATGATTGCATTCAACATATATATCATAAGCATGTAATCATAAGAAACATCACATCAAGAACACAATACACCAGTATTTATGTGGAAACACAAATGGAAGAAAACCAAATAATGCTTTCTTATATATATATCAAGAATTCATTAATAGGAAGCACCAACTTCCCAATTCTCCAACTGCAACTGGAAGGAGGCTACAACCCCCTATTTACAGGCTCCAACCTAAAAGAAGCTACAAATCCCTGAATTCTCTGGCTCCAACCAGAAAGAAGCTACAACCCCCTGGGTTCTCTGGCTCCAACCGGAAGGTGGCTACAACCACCTAGTTTTTAGGCTCCATACTAAAGGAAGCTCCAACTCCTTGATTCTTCAGATCCAACCAGAAGGAGGCTACAACCCTCTTTTCTTTCCCCGTCCAACCGCCTTGAAATATAAGTGTATATCAACTGTCACTACCACAATCACTGGCACTATCATTGCCATTGTCACTATCATTATCATTGTCACATCAACCATTGTCACAACAACATGTCCAACCAATCATTGTCTCATCCACAAAACCAGATCCACTCTCATCCGCATGCAACTCATGCCAAGATCACCAAGAGCATATCTCAAACCATATGCTCAAAAATACCAACACATGTCTCTACCAAGCATGTACCAATATCACCACATACCATCACAAGATATGTGTCTCAACCAAGTACCAACTTGTACTGTGCATCAACCTGTACCTCAACATGTATCATAACAAGTGCATCGACCATGGACCAAACTTGTACCATCAACCACATACCATAACAAGTGTATCAACTATACCAAATATCAATCATGTACTATATCATGTGCCAACCATGCACATCAACCATGTACATCAACAACCTATCACATTAATCTCATCAACCAATCAGATCTGATCACATAGATCTCATACAAATTGTCACAAGTGTATAGCTCAAACCATGTACAACTATGTCTCTTTAATCATGTGCCATACATATACAAACATTCATAAACTAAGTGTAGTGAAACCTCACATCAACCAAGCATCAAACCCTCACTTTTATGCAACCACAATCTGTACCAATAACTTCAGCAACAAGAGAATAACATCTTCATCAAAATTTACCTTATCTCATGGGACTAGTTTTTGGATTAGTCAACAACCCTAACTTTCAGTATGAATAACTCCGTACCTATAATGAATAAGGCATGAAAATATTACATAATATTATTCAATGTATTCTCTACAATACCTCCAAGTTTCACTATTGGGAACATCCCAGAAATGGAGTTATAGCAAAAATGGTAGACCTTGCTTAATTTCAGCTTATTCTAGAGAGCGAACTTGTAGAGCATGCCACGCATGGAATATTTGATATCTGGATATGAAACTTGCACATGACATACTATGGTATTTACTCTATCCAATTCATTTGGTATCATTGAATTTGGATCTTCTATGAATAATTTATGATTGTTTTACCTGGAACACCTGTTTAAAACTAGTTTTAGGACTAGTCAAAATCCCTATCTTCCACAGAGTGTATCTCCCAAAATAAAACAACACAGAAGATAAAATGTCTACCACATGTACCTTGATATATTTTCTCAACCACCTCTGATTTTCTATATCTGAATCATTATAGAACAAAATTTATTGCAAAAATGGTGAGATGACATGTAAATAACATACCTTAGAACACATCATTAAAAGACTTCATCATCCCTTGGATTTTTGGTCTTCTTTACTTCACCTTCCCTATGAAATTCGCCTCAAATCTCCTTGGTTACCTTAATTACTTATAGATATTCAATATGCTCAATAGGTGCTAATGGGAGTCTCTTGATATCTTATTTATACTTCCCAAGTAACTTCCTTTAGGGACAAATTGTGATTTTTTTACCTCTTCTCCTCAATCTAGGGCTAACCCACTTTCTTGTTGCAACTAACTTTTCCTAAATTAGTCAAATCATGAATATTTTATTGCAACTGCTTTATCCTTAATTATCTTCTTGTTGCAACCACTTTACCCATAATTAATTTCTTGTTATAACCACTTTGACTACCAAACTTCTTGATGACTTTCTAGGAGATTCTAGAATAATTGACTTCTTGTTGACCTTCTAGGGGCTTCTAGAATGTTCTTGAGGGTCCTCGAACTTCACAAGGACATATATCATTAACTATGAGGAACCACATGACGTACAACATATCACCAGAAATGACATGATATGTACTATCCATCTATGATAGTCTTACATGCAAATTCAATGATCTTAATGTCGGTATTCCTCATACAAACTCAGATTCCTTAACCACACGTATGGGGATACATGTAGACTACATCAAATACACCCAACTAACTCACCATCAATCTCGACATACAACTGTCCAACATCTCTAGACCTCCCAAAGGGTTGACATCAACCTTTAAGGGTTGACATCAATGACAAACAATTGTCTAAACCAACTATCCAATAATATCCCCCATTGGCATTGATGGAAACACCGACATGGATGGAAACATTGATGCTCCAATGCTCATGCTCCCCCTGTGAACATCACTCCTCATCAATGTTTCTATCTCTCCCCCTTTGATATCAATGGAAAAGGGTATCTCCCTTTGGGACTACTTCCCATGTCTAAAATGTCCTTGGGGATTATCCCCCTGTCTTCATGCCTCTGAACTTTTTCTGCATTTTTATGCCTTTGATTACTCTCTCTCCCCCTTTGAAAAAGGGTAAATCTCTCTCAGAATTCTCTCCCTGTCTGAACTCTTCCTTGGGGTTTCTCCCCCTATATTCACTCTTCTTATCTCTTCTTTGACCATCTCTCTCCCCTTGACTTTGTTGGATTACTAAGAGGGGGGTGAATAAGTAATGAGCAATTATAGTACTTTTGACCACAGTTCATTCTTCAACAATATTCAACAGTTTATCATTAGCATTCAATATATCATCAACAATATAATCATAAACAACATCACATCACTATAGATACACAACACACGCGAATTTATGTGGAAACTGAAACGAGAGAAAAATGTGGAATGTTTTTCTTATAATATCAAAAGAATACATTTATTGGAAGCACCAACTTCTGATTTTCCAGCTACAACTAGAAGGAGGATCAAAGCCCCTATTCTTGGGCTCCAACCTGAAGGAAACTACAACTCCTTGATTCTCCGTCTCTAACCAGACGGAGGCTACAACCCACTAGGTTCTCTAGCTACAAGCAAAAGGTATCTACAACCACCTTTCATTTCCTCGTCCAACCACCCTATAATATAAATGTAGACCAACTTTCACGAACTATGCCACTTTCACAGTCACAAATCTATCACTGTCACAGTCTCTATCATTGTCACTGTCACTATCTTTTTCATTGTCTCATCAACCTATATCTAATCATCAACCGACTAAAATTGTACCATACCATGCATCAAGTGTATACCAATATACATACTATCTCATTCATCAATAATGAACCAAAAGATACATCAACAATGAGTAGTGAATCATGAACTAGAGCATCAACCATGTAAAACCTATGTCATATACCATACCATCAACCATATGCATATTTGTACCAAGTCATCAATGAAACATCTCAAAGACCTTATGCATGTCCCTCATGCATATGTCACCATAGAACATGAATAACCCTCAACCATGTACAAGCAACTCAAGGATGTGAACTATAAGAACCATATCAATGTTGTACCATACATAAGAGTGTTGATCACTCATCCAAATAAACAACATATACCATATCCAAGTACAATACCAACCGTACCAAGAATGCCTCAAGCATTCACAACATCATAAGAAAATCTAAGCATAAAAAAAAACTAATAGCTATACCAGAACTTTTGTAGCTGACTTGAATCTGTAGAATGCTAACCTGTGAAATTTCTTTCAGAATCTAGGTACCTGGTATTAACATTTATTCAAATTTTCATTAGTTTTTAGATGTACGTGACTATCCCTTCAGAATCTAGGTACCTGGTATTAACATTTATTCAAATTTTCATTAGTTTTTTAGATGTACGTGACTATCCCTTCTACATCCTGTGTATATATTCTCTTTCCCCCACTGCATCCCGTGTACATATGGCCCTTCATAGGCCTGCAACTCATGTGTACCTCAAAAACTAGGGTTTTTTTGTAACTTTGAGGTTTTCATTGTCAACCCTTCTTTGATACTTTAGAAAATGACGCTACAACCTTAGCAAAATATCATTACATCAAAAGAAATATAAGCAATGAATAAGTGTGTGAGTGTACTTATGAATGACTCCTTGAGGTGCTTATATACTTGTGTTAGGTAACTCATCTCCTTATTTTAGGGCTTCTAGGGTTTTCTTGTTGCAACAACTTTACCCCTTTGGCTAAGACTTATAACAAACTAGGGGCTTCTTGTCCACTCTTCGAGGCTTCCAACTTTACAAGGCCATATCTCCTTAACTGTGAGGAACCATGTGGCGTTCCTCATATCATAAAAAATAACGCAATGAGTAATATCCATCTATGAGGGTATTTCTTTCATTCACACTGTCCTTTCTATCCATATTCTTCATTCAACTTCAGGTACCAAGACCACACCTCGGGGATACCAGAGTTCTTCAAGGGTTGACATCAATGACAATCAACTATCAAAACCAACTTTCCAACAATCTCCCCCTTTGGAATTGATGGAAAGACTTAGGCATGGCAAGCCTTATGCTCATGATTCCTCTGTGACCATTTCTCCCCCTGAATGCATGTCTCTATCTCTCCCTGCCTTACTCTTTATCTCTCCCACTTTGACATAAATGGAAAAGGGTACTCCTCATCCGGGGTTGCTACCCCTATCTGCAAGCCTGTGCTAACTCTACATACTTTTCTCTTTATGGTGCTTCCTCGTGTAATTCCTTGACATATATATGAAAAGCATTCAAGAAGTTTCATTACTTGAACTTATTCAAGACTTATGTTTCTCTCCCCATGTCCAGTTAAGCTTGATGTTGAGTGGATCGCTATGGGGCAGAAACTACCCCAAGTTTTTGTCACAGATACTCGAAATGTTCCCTTGCAAGCGGTTTGGTGAAGATATCTGCAATCTGATCCTTTGTCCTGACATAATCTAGCTTGTTGTTCTTCTCTGTAGCAAGTTCCCGTAAGAAGTGATACTTGATCATAATGTGCTTTGTCTTAGAGTGCATCACTATATTCTTTGAAATATCGATGGTGCTGGTGTTGTCACAAATGATTGAAATGGGCTCATCATACTTTACTTGCATATCCTGCAAATTATGCTTCATCTAAAGAACTTGAGTACAACATGTCGTTGTTGCAATGCATTCTGCCTCTGTTGTGGACAAAGATACTAATGATTGTTTCTTTCTTAACCATTATACCAATCACTCACCCAAGTAGAAAACTTCTCCACTCGTACTTATTCTATCATCAATGCAACCTTCCCAATCTACATTTGTGTAGGAAACAAGAGATAGATCCTTCCCTTTTGGATACCATAATACAAAGTCTTATGTACCTTTGAGGTATTTGAATATCCTATTCACTTCCATAACATGTGATTCCTTTGGTGTTGCTTGAAACCTTGCAACCTGTTCAATTACCTGCATCACGTCCGGTCTAGAAGCTGTCACATAAAGTAAGCTACCAATCATCGATTTGTACTGTCTTTGATCTACATCCTTGGAATCATCATCCTTTCTTAAATTGCAACTTGTCTGCATAGGAGTACTGACTGGTTTGTAATCTGTCATTCCAAACTTCTTCAACATTTATCTGATATACTTTGCCCGAGAGATGAAGATGCCTTTGTTGCTATGACATATTTGTAGTCCCAAAAAGAAGGTTAACTCACCAAGAAAGGACATCTCAAACTCATGATGCATGTCTTTGGAAATTTTTTGACTCATCTTGTCATCATCACTTCTGAAGATAATATCATCTACCTAGAATTAGATAATCAATATATTGTCTCGGTTCACCTTTATGTAGATATTTTTTTCTACATTTCCTTTCCTGAACCCTTGTTATTGTAAATATATGTCCAGTCTCGAATACCATGCTATGGGGGATTGTTTGAGACCATATAAATCCTTCTTCAATATGCAAACATAGATTTCCTTCTTTGATAACTAAAATCCTTCTAGCTGCTCAATGCATACTTCTTCCTCTACATCTTTGTTTAGGAATGTTGATTTCACATCCATTTAATACACTTTAATATTCTTGGAGCATGCATAAGCTAGTATTAGTTCGATTGCTTCCATCCTAGCAACTGGGGAAAACGTCTCTTCAAAATCTATACCTTCAACTTGAGAGTATCCTTTTTTATTTCTCTGTTTATGGCTTCTCTTCTTCTTCATATGATTCTTCATCTACTTCTTCTTATTTCAAATCTTCTTCATGATCATGTTCCACTGAATCTTTGCCACTTTCTTTTATCTTTCAACCATCTGTCTCATAAATCGTTACATTGATTATTTCCACTATTCTGTTGAGTCTCATATTGAAACATTTGTATGCTTTCATTTTGCTTGAGTACCCAACCAATATGCCTTTATCGACTCAAGAACCCAATTTTCCAATTCTTCCATATTCTCTTTTGATGTAACATTTGCTTCTGAAAAATTTGAAGTGATTTTATTTGATGGTCTTCCTTTCCATAGTTCGTATGTAGTCTTATCACTATTATTTCTAAGCATCCCTATGTTCTGAATGTGAAATGTTGTATGCATTGCTTGTACCCAAAATACATTTGTCAACTAGGAATCCATTAACACGGTTTTGACCATTTCCTGTATTGTTTTGTTCTTCCTTTCAACAAATCCATTTTATTGAGGTGTCCTGGCTACTGAGAATTGCCTCTTTATCCCATGCTCACTGCAGAATTCCATGAATTCCTTTGATGTAAATTCCCCTCCATCGTTTGATCTCAAACACTTGATTTTCAACTCTGTCTCGGTTTCAACCATCTCTTTGTATGTCTTGAATATTTCAAATGCCTTTGACTTCTTGTTTAGAAAGAAAACTATAGTCATTCTTGTATATTCATCAACTAGTATCATGAATTATTGTTCACCTTTCAATCCTTTTATTCTTGTCGATCCAACCAGATCAATATGTAAAATTTCCAGTGGTTTTGTTGTGTAGTATTCCTTTGAATTGAATTTTGTCTTGGTCTGTTTTCCTTGTAGACAATGCTTCCATAGAATGTTTGTTGGCTTCGAGATCTCCAACATTTCTCTTACTTCTTCCTTTTTTCTAACTTTGACAAGATTATCAAAATTTATGTGACCCATTATTGTGCCAGAGCCAACTTTCATTGTCCTTTCCTTTCCTATCTCATTTAGAACATATATGTTAGTTGGAATCCTTATAGTTGTATCTACCAACTTGCCCGATTCTGATTTCCTCATATCACACTTATTTGAATCAAACACAATTCGATGTCCTTGATCACACACTTGGCTTACACTTAGCAGATTGTGTTTCATGCCTTCAACCAATAGAAAAATTTCTGCAGTGGTATCCTTACTTCCGAGCTTGACTGTGCCCTTTCCAATAATCCTGGTTGAGTTGTCATTCCCAAATGAAACTGATCCACCTCTTTCTTTCTTCAATGTCAGAAACATGTATTTATCACCTATCATATGCTTTGAGCATCCACTGTCAACATACCATCCACGCTTCTTGTGTTGAGCTTGTAGAGAAAGATTTCAATCTTCAGTGCTGAATTGATCCTTCTTTCTTATCCATATCCTTTGCAGTTCCTACTTATGACTGTTGATATTCTTCTTTGGTTCCCTTGGAGGAACAATAAGTCTACAATCTCTAGATATATGTCCAAAGTTGTTGCACTTGTAGCACTCTACCTCATCACTTAATGATCCAAATATGTTGTAGCTTCTACTTTGCGCTTCATGATATATTCTTGGATAACTATTTCTTGTATAGCCCTCATCGTTGCTTATGTTCTTGGTATTGGCTCTACAATTCACAACTTTGCGCCCAAAATTATAACATGAATAACATGAACCAAGAAAAATAGTTTGATACATGGGAGTAGAAGACATTTTGAATGGTGTTGCTCTTCTGAATCCTTCTTCTTCTTGAGGTATTTCTATAGTTGGTTGTTGTTGATATTGATTTCTGAATATTTTAGTTGGTGCAGTGTATCTGTAATATTCCTCTTGAGTTTTCATGTCTTCTTCTTTCGAGGGACCTCTGAAAACTTCTGCATAGTTTATTGGTTTCACTTCTTTCTATGTTGTTTTGGAGCTTGAACCTTTCTCTATATGCGTCTGATTGTATCCTAATACATATATGTCATAGTAAGGTCTTTGACTGTTAATGATATTATCCAATATCCTTGTGTTGTTTTGCTACATGTCCTCTTCAAGATCTTTTCTTAGAATGACTATCTATGCTTCTAACTTTTCAATGATCCTGTCCTTTTCATCTAACATTCCACTGAGTGCTTCTTTAATTATCTTTTCTTCTTCTTCCTAGAGTTTTAGCTTCGTGATTTTCTGCTCGACTTCTTTGGAGTTCTAGGATTCTTCTTTCTTCCTTATTTCTTCTTGGAGTGACTTCTTTTTCTTCTTTTCTCTTTTAATAACTTCTATGGCACTCAACAATTCTTCTATGTAATCGACTTCTTCCTCTTCATATTCCTCTTTGGAGCTTCTTCATCAAATTCTTATATTGCCACAAATAGTACCCTTTATGTATCATTGTTCCTGACTTCATCTTCATCTGATAAAGAACTGTCTTCCTTGGTGCAAAGGATTTTCTTGATTTTTTTCTTTTTTTCTTCTACCCTTTTGAATTTTCCTTTTAGGGTCATCTTCATTTCTTTTCCTTTTATTATAAGGACATTTATTAGAAAAATGACCAACACCATCACAATCCAAATAAATCAATGAAATCTTACCTTTGTATTTTTTGATTCCCTTTTTCAATCTTCTAACGAAGTTAGCCACCTCGTCATCTTCCTCTAAATCATCATTGCGGCTACAATCTGACTTTGGATTTTTTTGTCTTCCTTCTCCATCTTCTTGGATGCCTTGAATGTTTCTTCCTTCGTGACTGAATTGTCCTTCTCTGTCCTCATCTCATAATCTATGAGTATCCCATGCAACTCATCCATGGTTATTGTATCTAGCTCCACTCTCTTCTAGAGCTGGAATTTTTAAATCAAACCTCATTGGTAGAGATATTAATGCCTTCTTCACAATGACATGTTCCTTTATCTCATATCCCAAGCCTTTAATACAATTTTCTATATCGTCGACTCGTAGAAAGTAGGTTTTTATGTTTTCATCTTCATTCATCTTCAATTGTTCAAACTTGACTCTGAAAAGATGAAGTTTGGCTTCATTAACTTTTGTATCTTATTCGTATATAGTATTCAGTTTATCCCACATTTATTTTGTGGAATCACAGTGCATAAGATTGGTATGTATTGCTTGAGTCACACAATTCTTAATAGCATTTCTAGCCCTTGAATCCTTTTCTTCGAGATTCTTTCCATCTCTATCCGTCGGGGGAGTGGCAGGTGATTTGTATCCATCTACTATTTATCGCCAAACATCGAATTCTTATGCTTGAATATAAGTTTTCATTCTTCTGCTCCAGAATGCATAGTTCTCACCATCAAATTGTGGTACCCCAATCCTAGAATGATCCATGATCTCCTTCCAGTGGTTAGACTGCTTCTTGAAGAACCTGCTCTGATACCAATTTTTGGATTACTAAGAGGGGGGGTGAATTAATAATGAGAAATTATAGTACTTTTGGCGACAGTTGATTCTTAAACAATATTCAACAGTTTATCATTACCATTCAATATATCATCAATGGTATAATCATAAACAACATCACACCACAATAGATACATAGTACACTAGAATTTACATGGAAACCCAAACAGGAGAAAACCACAAAATGATTTTCTTATATATCAAAAGAATACATTCATTGGAAGCACCAAATTCCAATTTTCCAGTTGCAACTGGAAGGAAGCTCCAACCCCCTATTCTTAGGCTCCAACCTAAAGGAAGATACAACACCCTGATTCTATGGCTCCAACCAGAAGGAGGCTACAACCCCCTAAGTTCTCTGACTACAACCGAAAGATGACTAAAGTTGGCTACAACCACCTTTCCTTGCCCCATCCAACCTCCCTGTAATATAAATGTAGACCAATTGTCACAGACTCTGCCACTGTCATTACTGCAAACTTTGTCACTGTAACTATCACTATCATTGTCACAACTTTGTCACTGTCTTTGTCATGGTCTCATCAACCTATATATGATCATCAACCAACTAAACATGTACCATACCATGCATCAAGTGTATACCAATATACATACTATATCATGCATCAATCATGAACCAAAATATACATCAACAATGAGTAGTGAATCATGAACTAGAGCATCAACCATGTGCAACTTGTGTCATAAACCATACCATCAAACACATGTAGATTTGTACCAAGTCATCAATGAAACATCTCAAATACCCTATGCATGTCCCTCATACATATGTCACCATACAACATGAATAACCATCAACGATATACAAGCAACTCAAGGATGTGAACTATAAGAACCATATCAATGTTGTACCATACATAAGAGTGTTTCTCACTCAACCAACTAACCAACATATATTATATCCAAGTAAAAGACCATCCATACCAATAATTCCTAAAGCATTCACAACATCATAAGAAAATCTAAGCATCAAAACAAACTAATAACCATACCAAAACTTATGTAGCTAACCGCAACCTATAGAATGTTGACCTGTGAACTTGCTTTCAGACTCTAGGGACCTGGTACCAACATCTATTCAAATTTTCATGATATTTTCAGATATACGTGACTTTCCCTTCTACATCCCATGTATATACACTATTTCCTTCATTGTAGCTCGTGCACATATGCTCCCTCACATGCCTGCAACTCACGTATACCTCATAAACTAGGGTTTTTTTGTAACTCTGATATTTTCATTGTCGACCCTTCTTTGCTACTTCAAAAAATGATTCTACAACCTTAGCAAAATATCACTAGATCACAATAAATCTAAGCAATGAATAAGTGTGTGAGTGTAATTTTGAATGACTCCTTGAAGCGCTTATATACTTGTTCTAGGTAACTCCTCTCCTTATTTTAGGGCTTCTAGTGTTTTCATGTTACAACAAATTTACCCCTTTTAATAAGACTTATAACAAACTAGGGGCTTCTTGTCCACTCTTCGAGGCTTCCAACTTTACAAGGCCATATCTCTCTAACTATGAGGAACCACGTGGAATTTTGCATATCACCGAAAATGGCACAATGATTACTATCCATCTATGAGGGTCTTGACTGCATTCACACTATCCTTTCTATCCATATTATTCATTCAACTTCGGGTACCAAAACCACACCATCGGGGCTACTAGAATTCTTCAAGAGTTGACATCGATGACAACCAACTATCTAAACCAACTGTCCAACAAACTTCTATGCAAAATGTTGTGTATATCACATATAGGTCTTCATGTACCTATTTTTATTTTGGAGTTTTTGTCCATTGGTGCTTCCTCTTGAATTTCACTGACATATATAAAAATCATTCAAAATTTTATTTCTTCATTTACTTATCATATTCACTTGACCATTCTGTTCAACAAAGTCCTTCTGATGATATAGCTTATGATGGTGGTTTCTCTTTCCATGTTATGTTGTGCCTTTCACTAATTGTCTTTCTATGACCAACTAATTTCATTGATTCCAATTATAAATACACTGCTATGCATCTTCTCTGACCCATGATTTATGTACCTTCTAAGAATCTCATGAATCCATCTCTGTCCATATGTCACAAATTTTCCATAAATCTGCTACTTCACTGAATCCCCTTGTTTAACATTCATATTCACTGGGAGTCTCCAAGCCAGATGACTCAGAACAATACTTGCTCTGATGCGGAGTAATCTTCTCTACGTATGTGGAGACATCTTCCTTTTCATCCTGTTTCTAAATTATGTCATCATCCTGAGTTTTGATGTCTTTTTCGTCATCCTCTTCTTGAATTATGACACTTTATTATTTGCCTGTAAATTCATCATGATATTTTGTTGTTGTAAATCATGTAAGTACGATTCTTTGGACCTATTCTTCATTTACCTTCTCTTCTTCTTTTTTACTTCTTCTCCAAGAATTCTTGTATATTTCATTAGTATTTTCTTTCATGGGAGGCTTTATCATTCTTCTACAATTTCAAGCTATGTGTATATAGTTGTGGTATTTGTAACATTCAATATTGTGTGGAGCCACATAATCATTTATTGCATGATCATTTCTTTCATAAGCCCTACAATCTACAACTTTATGTCCAAAGTTATTACAATTAAAAACAATGACCATAAAATAAATTTACATATATGTGAGTGAATGATATTCTTTGTGGTGTATTCCTTTTGAAATCCTTCCTTGGCTGATCAAAATATTTTCTTTGGTTGTTTCTTTCCCAATGATTGAAGCTTCTCTATTTCCTGAATGTAGAAGGTATTTTTTATTCATTTCTTTATGATCCTTGTTGACCACAATTCCTTCCTTTGAGAACATTTGCATAACTCCTTTGTTTTGTTGTTTTCGTCATGGAGCTTGAACCTTCCTCAAAATGAAAATTCTTGTATCCTAGTCCAAATTTGTCACTATATGGCCTTTGACTATTGAGAATGTTTTCTAACACTTGAGAACTTTTCAAGTTCTTGCTGAGTTTGTTGACATCAACTCTCAATGTCATGATTTCATTTTCAAGATTCTCATACTCTTTTTCTTTCTTTATCATATGGATCTGCATCACTTCTTCCTTTCTCTTTTCTTCTTCAAGTTGGGTTTTCAAGTAGATGTTTTCTTTTTTGAATAATTTGCTTTTCTTCATTTATTTATTCAGCTCATTTAAGGCATTGATTAATTTTGCATCAAGATCCACTTCACCTTCTTTGTTGTTTTTCTTATTTTCCATAGCCATAAAGAGTATTCTCTCTGAGTCACTATCACTTTCATCATCTTCATGAGATGAAGAATTGTCTTCTCTTGAGTAGAGATTTTTCTTGAAGTATTTCCTTTTATTTTTCTTGTTTCCCTTTTGAAGAAATAAAAATAAAAGGAAGGAGGATACAACCCCCTATTTACAGGCTCCAACCTGAAGGAAGATACAACTCCCTGAATTCTTTGGCTCCAACCAGAAGGAGGCTACAACCCCCTGGGTTCTCCGAATCCAACCAGAAGGTGGCTACAACCACCTAGTTCTCAGGCTCCAACCTTAAGGAAGCTCCAACTCCCTGATTCTTTGGCTCCAACCGGAAGTAGGATGCAACCCCCTTTCCTTGCCTCATCCAACCACCCTTAAATATAAGTGTAGACCAACTATCACTACCACAATCACTTCCACCTATCACTGTCACTATTACAACCACTATCACTGCCATTGTCACTTTCACTATCACTGTCACATCAACCACTGTCACAACATGTCCAACCGATCACTATATCATACATGAAACCAGACCACTCTCATCTGCATGCAACTCATGCCAAGATCACCAAGAGCATATCTCAAACGATATGCTCAATGAAACCAACACATTCCCCTACCAAGCACGTACCAAGATCACCACATACCATCACAATATATTTGTTTCAACCAAGTACCAACCTGTACCATGCATCAACTTGTACCTCAACCTGTACCATCAACCATGTATAATAACAAGTGCATCAACCATGCACCAAACATGTACCTCAACCTGTACCATCAACCACATACAATAACAAATGCATAAACTATACCAAATATCAATCTTGTACTATATCATGTGCCGACCATGCACATCAACCATCTACATCAATAACCTATCACATTAATCTCATCAACCAATCATATATGAACACATAGATCTCATACCAACTGTCACAAGTGTATAGCTCAAACCATGTACAATTATGTC
This sequence comes from Picea engelmannii, assembly GCA_009831015.1. Classification (NCBI taxonomy): domain Eukaryota; kingdom Viridiplantae; phylum Streptophyta; class Pinopsida; order Pinales; family Pinaceae; genus Picea; species Picea engelmannii. Next base: position 381,411 of record ML787049.1, read on the forward strand.
TCTCTAATCGTGTGTCATATATATAAAAACATTCATAAACCAAGTGGAGTGAACCCTCACATAAACCAAGCATCAAACCCTCAATGTTATGCAACCACAATATGTACCAATAACTTTAGCAACAAGAGAATAACATCTTCATCAAACTTTACCTTAGTCTCATGGGACTAGTTTTTGGATTAGTCAACAACCCTAACTTTCAACAATCATAACTCCACACCTATAATGAATAAGGTCTGAAAATTGTACACAATATTATTCAATGTCTTCTCTGCAATTCTTCCAAGTTTCACTTCTTGGAACATCATAGAAATGGAGTTATAGCAAAAATGGTAGACCTTGTTGAATTTTGGCTTATTCTATAGAGCAAACTTGTAGAGCATGCCATGCACATAATATTTGATATTTGGATCTAAAAGTTTTACATAACATACTATGGTATATACTATATCTAATTCATTTTTGTCTCACTAAATTTGGATCTTCTATGAAGAAGTTATGATTGTTTTACCCAGAACTCCTATTTAAAACTAGTTTCAGGATTAGTCAAAACCCTTATCTTCCACAGAGTGTATCTCCCAAAATACAACGACCCGAAAGATGAAATTTATACCACAAGTACCTTGATATGTTTTCTCAAGAGCCTCAAATTTTATATATATAAATAATTCTAGAACAAAACTTATTGCGAAAATTGTGAGATGACCTGTAAATAACATACCTTAGAACACATCATTAAAAGACTTCATCATCCCCTGGATTTTCGGTCTTCTTTACTTCACCTTCCCTCTAAAATTTTCCTCAGATATCCTTGGTTACCCAAGTCACTTATATATATTCAATATGCTCAATAGGTGCTAATGGGAGTCTCTTGATATCTTATTTATACTTCCCAAGTAACTTCCTTTAGGGACAACTTGTAATTGTTTTACCCCTTCTCCTCAATCTAGGGTTAACCCAATTTCTTGTTGCAACTAAATTTTCCTTAATTAGTCAAATCATGAATACTTTGTTGCAACTTCTTTATCCTTAATTAGCTTCTTGTTGCAACCACTTTACCCATAATTAATTTCTTGTTATAACCACTTTGACTAGCAAACTTCTTGATGACTTTCTAGGAGCTTCTAGAATAATTGACTTCTTGTTGACCTTCTAGGGGCTTCTAGAATATTCTTGACGGTCCTCCTACTTCACAAGGCCATATCTCACTAACTGTGAGGAACCATGTGACGTACAACAAATCACCGGAAATAGAATGACATGTACTATCCTTCTATGATAGTCTTACCTGCAAATTCATTGATATTCATGTCGTTATTTCTCATACAAACTCAGGTTCCTTAACCACACCTCCAGGGATACATGTAGACTACATCAAATGCAACCAACGAATTAACCATCAATATTGATCATACAACTTTCCAACATCTCTATACCTCTCCAAGTGTTGACATCAATCTTTAAGGGTTGACATCAATGGCAACCAACTTTCCAACAATTGTATTGTTCTTTGAGTGAGCAATGTGGAATCCCCACCATAATAAAACTAAGCCTAATTAGGACTTTAGCATGATCAGACCAAACTCTCCATCAATTTATCCATGAATTGTTTTAGCATTACCACATCCATATAGCATTAGGGTGCATAAGGTGCCTCCCATGGCCAACCTTCCTCTTCTTTTATAGAATTTTTTCAACGTGCCACATGCCTCTTTATACATAATTTCTGATTTTTAATTAACTAATACGTCCATTACTAGCCAAGCCACATGTCTCTCCCATGCATAATTTCTAGTTTTTAATTAACTTAAATGCATATTATTCATCCAACTCCCAAGTGCTTTTCCTATCTTTACTCATCCACATTCCCTCCTATCTTTTCAAACTCACATGCAGGTATGTGCACATAATAATACCCTTTTTATTTAAATAAACCCTCTAAAACTAAAAGTGAATGACTCATATTGTTCACATGTTCCTGGTGCATATTTTCCACTTCTTATTGAAAAAATATATCAAATCTATTTTACCCATTTATGTTCCTTATATCTAAATTGGTGCACTCTACCTACATGAGAAATAATTTCAATTTCAACTAGTATTGTTATGAAGGGTGATCACTCCAACTCTTCTCAACATATACCAAGGGTGACGTTGTGTTCACTTCAACCCTTCAAGTACACATATTTTCATTGAGGGGAAACTAATGTAACATATGTGAGACCTCATTAAATCCATGATGTTTACACTTGGTGAGAGACTAATGGACATTGAGGAATAAGGACTCCATCCTTATTGTGCACCCCTCAGCTAAACCTCGTAAGCAAAAGAATCTGTGGCTTTCTCTTGTGGTATCCTATAAACTCTAGGTGAGGACATGAATTATCCATCTCGTTACATGAAGGGAGTTGCTAGTAGTATAAGGGAATGAACATTACTCCCCCCTATGAATAATATGTATGTTACACCCCCTTCATACATCCCTTACTCATTTGTAATCTTAATTGGTAATTCATCCATGTCTCTACACACATTTAGAGACACATATCAAATAACACTATCCAAAGCAAATATATACCATAATAAATTTTTTGCAACATATTATCCAAATTGAGACATAAGTATATTGACCCCAACATGGGTCCATATAACTCAACTCATCCTAGAGTTCTTATACATGCACTTCTTGCTTATCACACTTGGAAAATCATCATTATTTTTGAAAAAATATATCAATTCAATTGTACAAATAATATATATTCATTATTAGATCAAATAATAAGTCTTTGCACCCGATCATAATATCCAATAACATCGAGAAGCTCTCAATATGCTCACAATATACACATAATCATCACATCAAACATTAATAAAAAGATCATGTCAACTAAAAGAGTTTAAGCATAAATCTAGTGAAAGTGTATCCATCAACAAAGTTGGGTTGTCCACACATCAGGAGTTCCCTCAAATAATAATAAATCTACATATTCCCCCATATTCAAGAAATTTTATCCCAAATTCAATATGAAGTTATATGCACACTTTGATCTATTCGTAAATTAGGTTCAACAACATACCTGTTTAGTATAATATCATAGGACTTCAATATTGGCCTCATGTCAATCCACTATTTCACTTTCTTCTAGAATTTGGGCATCTATATGAATTCATAGTCATTATTTCATATTTTCATTATACAATCCCCTAGCTATAACAATTGAATCATAACAAAGGTATCTCTCATATGTATATCAATATTAGACATGAGGTTAAAATACCATGTCATACCTAACGTTTTCTCAATTGATACTCAACTTTCTTCAAACTGATGATTAGCTTTACTCAAGTTTACGTTTTCTTAACTTCCAATCTTAATTGGATAGTATTCTTCTTAGGCTTCATCTTTTCTTCCTTGTTTCATTAAAAGAGATCACACTAAATCATTCAATTAAAAAATGAACTTGTATTTCTCAGGCTTATCATTATCTTACAAACTAATTCATCACTACTTCATCATTACGTTTCCATGCACTAATTTGGAATGAATCATTATATAATTTTTCATCTATATTGGACTTTTTGGGTGGGAAAAAAATTGGAGGAATTGACTTGTAGGGCCCAATTTAGGTGTAGGTCCAAGTTTGGTGATTTGGGTTCTTCAAACTTCTAGAGTTGGTTTAAGGGTGTCAAATGACAATTTTTGGGATAAAAAAATTGCAAGATTAGTGTGTAGACCCTTGATGTTATTCTACACACCGAAATATTTCTAACAATGAAAAAATCACCTCAATTGTACTTTGTGTGTTGAATTTATGCCTCCCAGTAGTTGGTCTACCCTGTTGACCACCATGGTACCAAGTGGATGCCACATTATCCCCCATTACCCACGCATGTGGGGCTAGTCACATGAGGAATTTCAAGAATATTTTATAGGATCAAAAACCCTAACACTAATTGAGGTTTGAGGCATGCAAAAACCCTAACCCTAACCATAGACAACTATCAGGCTTTGTTAAATATTAGGCCTCTAGGAAGAGAAGTGGTTCCATTATTTTGGTATTTTTATAGTTCCATATTTCAATAGAGCATATAAGAGTGGGATATTGAAGCATAACATAGGAGGTAGAATATTCTATAGTAGCCATTCAGGCCATAGTATCCATGACAACTCCATAGTGAGCGCCCCTTTCTTTGTACTTTCATTTCATAACTGAGAAAAAGAGAGTAGAGCATAGGCCTCACCTTCTAGATGAATTTTCTCCTGTATTGGGTTTATCTTATCAAATCTTGTGTTCATTTGCTTGTTTCTTTCATGTTGGTTTTAGTTATTTCCCTAATTTTGAGTGATATGATAGTAAGATAAAAAATATGATATCTAAGGTAATAAAAAACATAACAAAAGATTTCAAAATACTGTAAGACTTTTTGTGATGAATTTTTCCAATGTAATACTCATGACAATTTACAAAATCATACTTTTATTAGAGAAATTTTCTTTGGGGTCTTTGGGAAGTTGTAGGATCTAGGAATTGGCTTAAAAAATAAGTCTTATAACCCTATCCATGGTGGATGAGTCCAGTCATAACAACACTCAGGATAAGGAAAAGGAGATATTTTTGAAGCTAGGAGAACAAGTCATTAATATCTCCCACAACATGACCCTCCTCATGGGGGCTATAGAGAACATGTTTTGACCCTTTAGTGAGGTTGGTGGCTCTAACTCAAAATTTGGATGGGATGATAAATCAAGAGATAATGAATACCTAGAAAAGGAACCAAAAAAAGAGCAAGAGAAATAGAAACCAAGTTCCAATGACATCACTTCTTCACAATCTCTATTTAAAATGGAAGCAAAAGTGGACATCAAACCCTACCAAGGTGAGATTGATGATGTTAAGTTGAATCACTAGTTGTAACAATTAGAAGGTTATTCAAGAGTTCATAACATAGGAGAAGAGAAAAATATTTCATTTTCTCGAATGAAATTAGAGATCCATGTCCTAACCTGGTGGGAAAGCCACACTAATACACTTAGGCTAGAGGGTCATTCCCTAGTAACTAAGTGGAAGGAATTTAAAATGCTCATCGAGTCCTAGTTCTACCCTATTAGGTATATAGAGGATTGGTGGATATGTTAGCATCACTTTAGGTAGAGGTAAGGGTAGTGTGTACAAGAGTATACCATCGAGTTTAGAAAAATGGCAATTATGTTGGGTATATCTCCCAAGAACTAATATGTACTCCTCAAATATCTAGAGGGTCTACACAATCATTTACGAAAGCAAGTGATCCTCTTTAAACCTAGGATATTTGATGAGGCCTATGTGCAAGAACCGTACCTGGAGAGTATAGGAAATAAGAAAGGAAATCCAAGTGGTTCCAAATAGAAATACCACCAAGATGTTTCCAAGGAGGGGAATAGAAGTGGAAGGAACAAACAAGAAGACAATAACCACTATAGATTAGTGCAAGGATCAAAACAACCATTGTAACCATTGTAACATTGATGGTCACACTTAATATAAGCATTGGAAGCTACATCCAAAGTTAAATCCAAAGAAATGTAAGAAGGATACCCAAAAGAAGAACCTTCTAGCTATGGATTCAAGCAACTAGGTAGAGAGTAGCTTGGATGTAGATGAAAATATTGTCTACAAGTTACAGTGAAAAATGAGGTGAACTTGAGTATTCTTCATCACAAGGAAGAGGAGATGAAAAAAATCTTCCATATTAAGTTCAAGGTCAAGAAGACAAAGGTGGTTTCTCTATTCAATTATGGTTCATAGGCCAACCTCATAGCAAAAGATTTGGTCTGGAAGCTTAGATTGAAATTTCATGATCATTTGAAGTCATATACATTGGGATGGGTAAATAAGGGTGTAGATCTCAAGGTTACTAAACAATGTAAGATCAAAGTTTCTATAAGTTTATAATATATTGATGAAGTGGAGGTAGATATAGTGCCACTAAATGAATGTGGTGTAGTTTTTGGAAGCACCTACATGTATATGAAGGATGCAATATTCATGAGGAGAGAAAACTATTACCTCCTAGTCAAGGATGGGAATTCTTTCATCGTCAATACACGCAAAGTTAAATCCAATATCTCTCTAGTAATTGATAACCAAGCCAAGAAATTGATCAGTTCTAGTAGGAAGTTTGTATTACTTTACTTAAGAGAGAATCATCTAGGTGATGAATCAGTAAAAGTAAAGGCATCTTTGGAGGGATGTACTGAAGATTAGAAACATCAACTAGAGGAGTTGTTACATGCATACTAAGAAGTGTTTCAAGGGCCTACAAGGTTACAAGAGGGAAGTGGAGCATTATATATAGCTTTTTCTTGACTCCCCATTGCCAAATATTGGGTTGTACAAACAATTATGTATAAAAGTAGATGAAGTGAAGAAATAATTGCAACAACATGGAGTAGGGAGTAATTCGACCAAGAACCTCAACTTTCGGGTCATCTATAATCATAGTACCCAAGAAGGGATAATTTGTATTGACCACAAATCTTTGAGCAAGATCATCCTTAAGAATCGATATCCTTTGAATAGGATTGATGATCTGTTATATTAGTTGTAGCATGCCAATCATTTCACCAAGTTGGATCTCAAATTGGGATACTACTAGGTACGAGTTAACGAAGAAGACACCATGAAGACACCTAGAATTCCACCTTCAAGAGAAGATAGAAGGGTCTATATCAATGGTTGGTAATTCCTTTGGGTTTATGTAATGCACCATTTACATTATGAATTTGATGAATGATGTATTGCATCCCTTTCTAGATTCATCTATGATAGTATAATTAGATGATATATTGACTTATAGCTCTACCTAGGAAGAACATATCTCATATCTCATGCAAGTGTTAGAGACTTTGAAAAAGCATCATTTGTTGGCTAATATTAATAAATGTGAGTTTTCTCAGCAACCATTGGTGTATTTGGGGTATGTGATTGGTGGATGGTATCTCATGATAGATCCCACAAAAATGAAGGCCATTCTCAAGTGGCCAGTTCCTATTAATGTCACTAAAGTTAGGAGATTTGTTGGGGCAACACAATACCTACATAAGTTTATAGAATCCTTTTTATTTTTAGCTACACCACTTCATGCCATAATAGCCAGTGGTAAGAGGTTCTAGTGGAGGAAGAATAAAAAACAAGTTTTTTTGATGAGATGAAATAGAAGATTAGACAAGAACTAGTTATTTCATTACCTAATTTTCATAAGCCTTTTGAAGTGGAGATGGATGCAAGTGGATATGCTATGGGAGTGATATTGATGCAAGGAGGTAAGATGGTTTTCTATCATTATGAAATGTTTTAGGGTGGAGTCTTAAAATACCCTATGTATGACAAGGAACTCTACACCCTAGTTCAAGCTGCTAAGAAGTGAAAGCACTACTTGATGGACAAGGAAACCATTATCCAAATTAATTACCAACCACTATAGTATTTGTAGGCCCAAAGTAAGCTTCAAAAAACTAGACACTACAAGAGGATGGGGTTTTGCAACAATTTCATCTACTCGTCAAATATAAGAAGGGAATCATTAATAAGTTGGTAGACATGATTTCAAAGCCACCCATATAAAATTCTTACATAATTGGAAAATTTTATGCACGTGGAACCTTTTACCCATGATGCATAAAAATATACATACATGGAAGATGAGGACTTTAAATAGGTGTTTAAGCAACTACAGAGCCAAATTAATGTATAGGAAAGTGACAGTAAGGATGATAGGTTTCTCTATGAGCTAGACAAGCTATGTGTTACTAAAGCTGAAATATTGTAGCTTATCATATAGGATCACACCTCCAGGGTTGCAAGACATTTTCATTTTGGGAAGAAAATTTCCAATTTATATAGGTATGTGTATTCTCCCATATTCAAGAAGATGTAGCTCAATTTATTATAGCTTGCATACTTTGTTGTACTAGCAATCCTGGTAACATAAATCAAGGTTTATATCATCCTTTACATGTACCCACTAGACCTTGGGATAACATCTCCATGGATTTTGTGGGTGTTTTTTCAACAACCAGGAAGGGACATATGTTTGTGGTAATTGAGAGGTTTAGAAATATGTGTAGTCTTATGCCTTGTAAAAGGACCAGAAAAGGACAAGAAGAAACAAACATGTTCTTTGAAAATGTCTAGGTGCACTTTAGGATACCGAGGAACATCATCTCAAATAGGGGTACCAGATTTCTGAGTGCCTTTTGAACTACACTTTGAGAGAAGATCGACACCAAGTTGAATATATATACAACTTTTCATCCATGGACAAATGGGAAAACAAAACTAGTCAATAGGAAATCAGTTCATCTTTTTAAGGGCTATAATCAAAACCATCCAAAGAACTGGGATGAAAATTTTATTTATGTACATCACTCTTATAACAAAGTGGTATACACTTCTACCAGTAAGTCCCATTTTCAAATTTTCTTTGGGATTTTCCACCTTCACTCTTAGATGTTGTATATGGAAAGCAAGGAGTAACAACAAAAAATGTCACAAAAGATGCATTGAAATCATTTTTTTAAAATATTAGGAAGATCCATTTGCAAGTACATGAGACATTGAAGAAGTCACATGAAAAGTACAAGGCTTGACATGATCAACACAAAATTAAGAAAACATTCAAGGTGGGATATTGAATTTGGTTGTATCTAAAAAAAATGCTATAATGTCTTGTCAAGAATATCAAGGCTTTGTGGTGTGGTACTTTTGAAATATTGGAGAAGGTGGGTGATAATGCCTATAAACTCAATCTACCCCCATATATGTGCATTTACTCAATAGTGAATGTGGAAAATCTAAAACTCTATGAGCCTTCCATGTTGGATTAGGAAACTAATGAGCAGGTCCTACCTGCCATAGAGGACCGAGCACCAAAATCTCGGGTAGAGTTAGCAGAAGATATAATTTTTGTAGAAGAAATCCAGAACTACTAGACATGGATAGCATGAACTCTCACATGCTAGGTTGAAAGGAAAACTTTAAAAGCAAGGCTAAATGGTACTATAGGGAAAAAGTAGAGGAAAATTTTCCTCAAAACATTTAGTAAAAGATTTTGGGGACAAAAATCCTCCCTAAATGGGGAGGTGTGATATAGAATGAATCCTTATATAATTTGTCATTTATGTTGGTACTTTTTGGGTGGAAAAAATGGAGGAATTAGATGGCATGGCCCACTTTAGTGATTTGGGGTTTGGAAAATTATAGAACTAGTTTGAGACATCAAACAATACTTTTGGGGGTCAAAAATTTGTAATATTAGCTCACAATCCCTCCATGTTATTCTACATAGTGGAATCTTTCCAACAATGCAAAATCACATCAATTTGAGTTCATATGCAAAATTTATGCCTATCGCAAATTTACCTACCATATTGACCACCATGGTACTGAGTGGATGCCACATCAACCCTCATTACTCACACATGTGGGGATATTCATGTATGTACTTTCAAGAAAATTCTAGATGGTCCAAAACCTTGACACTAACTAAGGGTTGAGGCATGCAAAAACACTAACCCTAACCCTAGACAATTATCAAGTTATGTTAAATATTGGGCCATTAGGAAGAGAATGGGTTCCATTATTTTGGTATTGTTATCGTTCCACGGTTGATTAGAGCATCTGGGAGTGGAATATCGAAGCATAACAAAGTAGGTAGAAGTTTTCATAGCAACCATTCAAGCCACACAATCCATGACAACTCCATAGTGCATGCCCCTTTCTTTGTACTTGCATTTCATAACTAAGAAAAAGAGAGTAGAGCATAGGATTCACCTTCTAGTTGGGTTTTCTCATGTATTGGGTTTCCCTTGTCACATATTATGTTCATTCATGTGGATGGTGTGTTCATTTGCTTTTCTCTTCCATTTCAGTTTCAATTGTTTCCTTGATTTTGAGCACTATGATAATAATATTAAATTTGAGATCTAAGGTAATAAACTATTGTAATAAAATATTTCAGAATATTGTAAGATCTATTGTGACAAACTATTCTAGTGGAATATCCACGACAGTTTACAGAACGTGCATTGTAATATTCTTTATATTTTTCATTGAATAAACACTAAACTTTCAAGCTTCAAAACAACAATGATAAATCATATATGCCTTGTTAAAAAATCTTACCAAATAGTTAATAACAACTTCTAAGGCAAATCAACATGTGGCAATTCATCATTAGAGTGCTTCACAAGTTATTCTATTCAACCGTCATAGTGAACACATGTTGTCATTAACAGTTAATTAAAGACAAATCTAATCTCTAAATTTCACATTTCACTCTAGCATCCACATCCCAATATTCATCTTCAAATACTTCAAGCAACCTTGATATATACAAATCTAGGGAAACATTACTATTCTTGATCAAATTCTTAATGCCAATCATAATTACCAATATATATTTATGGCTTAAATTATACTTAATTAAATAGAGTTTCACATAATTCCTCATCCAAAGCTATCTACTTATTTTGATCCT
>ML787049.1:399249-409769 GCA_009831015.1 Picea engelmannii
TAGTTTATCATTTTATGGTAAATTTGTAATAAAATTTAATTTACAATTTTATAGTAAATTTGTAATAAAATTTAATTTACAATTTTATAGTAAATTTTTAATAAAATTAATAAATTTTATCTATAAATTATAATTATTATATTGAAGTTGAAAAATATTTTGGAAAGAGTTGGTTATTTTATTGAGAAACTTGGGAATATGGATTTGGTTGCTAAAGTTTATGGAGGTATACATACCATATTCTTCTTTAGATTTGAAACGGCTACTTGAAAGGAGGAAACACATATCGGATGTGGGTGCTCCCTACTGTGACCAAGCATTTTCGGAGTATTGGGAGCTCAACAACAAAAGCATCTTATAAACTCATTAAGGGTACAACATGTCACTATAAATATTTGAATCTATGTGAAGAAGGTAGCAATCATTCATCCCAATCACCCAAACTATATATATAATTAAATAAATTATATTCAATTATATTCAATATTAACATAATATTATTTCTTCAAAATTTAATTAAAAAATAAAAACGAATATATTTTTTCTCTCTCAAAAATTATGATTTTTTTAAAAAAGAATATGAAACAAATTATTAACTAGAATTTTTTTAAAGAGAAAAATTATGTTTGAGAATAGGGGTGGAATGTGACATCCACGTCTCATGAAAATGGGGGAAAATGGTGCTTCGCTTTGTCAAGAAACTCATCATAGTAAACCCTATTCCCATGAAGAAGATGCAAGCATGGCCAACCACCATGCTAGGGCTTCATGTTCCGAAGAGATGAAGTAGACTCTAGCTAAATCCACAAGATAAACCAAGTCTGATGCCACCATAGCTCCTGTGATTTTGATGCGGGACAATCATGAACATTTAGTGAGATATGACAAATCACACTTAGAAAGCTAATAGAGGAAGTGATAAAAGTAGTGGTAAAGAAAATGTTGGATGGTACATATGGAGAAGATGAAATCACAGGTGGTTACAACTTAGGAAGCCAAAGAGGTATAGTCATGAAGAAAGGGAGGAGGAAGTAAAAACAAATTCAAAGACAAATTGGTATAGTGTAAGCAAAGCAAAAATAGATTAATGTGCTTCATAATCACATAAAAGGTATGAGATCTTGTGTAAAATTACCATGGCCTTTGGTTAAGTAGCATAAAGTTGTAGTCTTAAGTAAGCAAAATTTGCATAATAAATATGGTTGAGTGTCATAGTAAAGATGAAGGCCAAGTAAAATGGTGTGGAGTATTAAGGGGCATGTGTAAATGATGTATTTGTAATGTTAATGAATTAAGCCAACTCTTTGGTAAAGGAAGTGAAAATGGTGTGGAGTGTTAAGGGGCATGTGTAAATGATGTATTTGTAATGTTAATAAATTAAGCCAACTCTTTGGTAAAGGAAGTGTGTCTATTGAATTGGGGAGAGCACAATGGGATACTCTAGTGATGGGACAAGCATACAACAAGTGGGAAAATCGGGTATGAATGCATTCCATACAATTGTAGATGTGTTTTGTATAAGTTAGAAGTATTTTGTATAGGATGGACATGTTCTGTATAGGATGGATGCATTCCATACAAGACGAACATGTTTCATACAAGTATAGACACCCTCACTTAGAATGTAGGGATACAAATTTTGAACCTATGTATGGTTCAAGTTTTTTTCTTGATAAAAAAGGCACTAGGAAAAGGTTTTTGGGTGTGGTCATACAAGGAGGCAAGATCAATATGGATAGCCATATAGGTGGTACAAAAAGGATTGCAGGATGTTTAATGAAAGACCATGGGCGAACTCTTGTAGTCAATAATGTGTATCACAAAATAATCTAATCAAGGGAAAACTCTCCTCTAGAGTATATTTCCTTTAACTATCCTTATGGTGATGGCTCTGTTAGAGTTGTGGCATGTTATTTAATTGCTAAGTTTATTGGTTCAAAGGGTGCATCTTCGAAGAAACCAACAGAGGAGTGGTTGCCCCTATGAACAATGGGTAATGTGATCAATATGGAGAATAAAATTGACATATAGAACATGAATGTTGTTATTAATCCATTGCAAACAATTGAGCTTTTGTGCCTTGAGGGTGTCTCCTTCTAAGGGTAGACTATGTCTTGTCGTTCCATCTTGGGATTCTTCCTTTGTGAATGTGGGAAAGGATTTGTTATGGGATATGATCAATTAGATGTCAAAGTTAAGCTAGTGCCACCTATAGTGGAGCCTCAAGTTGAGGAGACAAGGGTTCCCTCTCAGCCTTCAATGACCAATGTAGTTGTGGCCCCTTTAGATATCAATGACTTCAAATTTTTTCCTAGCAGAAAACAAGGAGTATTTTGTGTGGTGAATGCATATGGAGACATAAGGGGTTATTTTGTTCTTTCTAAGTTGAATTCCATATGAGGAGGCCTTAAATCATTGGTTTGTGTTAAACTGAGAGGCCAATGTAATCTCCTTGAACTCTTACTAGGAATTGAGATTTGAGTTTTGTTTAATTTAGTTGCTACAATTTGTCATGTGTTAAAGTTTGGAACTTAGAACATCATTGGTTCCTTTGATTATGTTCAATCACGGAGGGCATATTTCAATCTAAAGGGCCATGGATAGGCTAACCATACACTATGGTTGGAATTCCCAACCATGCTAGCTGACATGCACCCTTTTTTTGTATGTTTGATAACAAATTTAGTAAAGATCTTATCCCTTATGGCTAACATAACTCTTTTAGACCAAATCTTAGGGGATGTGTGGACGTGGATTTGAAGTAGAAGCTTCTCATCTTCATTTCTATTTGAATAATTGATGGACCTAAGCAATAAAACATTTGGTACCATAATATATCGAATATTTGCATTGCATGTCAAGCTTAGGATCATTTGATTTGAGATTTCCCTCTTCACAGGCCCAAGCTAGGTGAGGTTGATAATGAAATTGTTAGTGATCCCCCCTCATACTAGGGTACAATGATAGGTGGTTCTTCTATGGCCTCAAGACAAGGTGTTATGGGTGGTTTCTCTTATGTGGCCTCAAGACAAGGTGTGAGGGGTGGTGGTCCTTCTATAGTTGTTGGCGTGGAAGTGGGTGGTTCTTCGTCATGTGGTTCAAGAGTGCACATAGATGGTTTTGCTTCTAATGGTTCAAGTGCAAGAGAAAGTGGTTCATAATTTGGTGGTTCAAGTCTAGTTTCAATGCAAGGATTTTTTGGTCTGGTGTTGCATTTTAGAGTTAATGATTCTTGTTTGGTGATGGGATAGCCTCAATAGCATCGAATCATTGACCTTGTGACCAAGGGTGGTTCAGTTTATCTCTAGGTCTAGCAGTATGGAGATTGAACTAGGATGACAAGTTAAGTCTAACAAGTAGAAGGAGGTTGCCTCCCACACCCATGTGGACAAGTTAGTAGGAGATATGAGACCTAAGTTGTGAGTGAAATATTATAAAGAAATTATGGTTCACTCACCTGATCACCAAATGTTATCTTTAGAGGGATTTGAGATGGAGAACAAGTACAATAGGTTAGGTATTGATCTTCCTTCAGAATGAATATCTCTCTACTATCTTGGAACATGAGAGGGATGTTGATTCATTGTCACATGTATTTTGTCTAAGGTGTTTTGTTTTGCATGTTTTGCATGTTTTGTTTTTATCAAATGCGGTTTTCTTCCAAGAGGCCAAGTCAGCTAGATTTGAGCTTTGGAACGTCATGAACTATTGCTGGAAAAATCCTTTTTGGCCTTAGAGAATTATCAGGCAAGTGAAAGGGTAATGGTTTCCCTTTCATCTTATTTGCAAAAAATTATCTGGTTCGGACCCTAAGGTTTAGTGTTTCTAGGTCACTCTTTTGATCCAGGACCGAGTGAAAGGATTATGTGTGGTGCATGCTCCTAAACTTAATACTGAGCATGGTTGAATTTGGGATTGGGTGGTCGTTTCTCTTCTATATGTGGAGTGGATTGTTGGAGGGAATATTAATATGGTGGAGTGGGATGGTGATCATTGTGGAGGATCAAGTTTTTTGATCAAATGTTTGGAGAAGTAGACTTCATGCCATTGTAAGGGCTCTCTCCAAATATCTAACCCAATTTGAAAAAAAAAGAAATCGAATATAGTTTTTAATTTTCTTAGACAAACTATAGATAGGGACGACATAGGGTTTAGGCTTGGCTATATCAATTCTATGGTCCTTGGGGGGGCATGTCCTTTTTAGGTAGACTTCACCTTGTTGATGTGCCTATGGATGTCACATGTTCAGATCATATTTCAATTCAAACTATGATCTCCTTGGGACACTTGGTTGATTCACCTCATTCTTCTTTGTTCAAGTTGAATGAGTCCCATTTGGAGTTGGAGGATTTATGTTCCCCAATGCACAAAGTTTGGAACCTCTCCCTTATGCCAATAGGTGCTTAGGAGTGGATCCTTTGGTGGGAGGTTTTTGTTTTTCATGCTATTAAATTCGTGAGAGGTTTGGGTAGGATGATGACCCATAAATGGATAAAGGAGTTACAAATAGCTCGATAATGGCTTGAGGAGATTCACATATTTCTTTAAGAGGATCTTTGTGATGTCCCCCACCTCTTGCTGAGGAGGTTTGGGATGAATTAGTGGTCTAGGCATCCCCACTAGGCCATAGTCTCACACTGAGGGGAAAAGTCAACCAAACTAATGTGATATTCTTAAGTTGACTTAATGAAAAGGTAAAAAGAGTTAAAAAGATAACTCAATGAAGGAATAGAAGCGCTGGAGGTTGAGTTAGGAGTTAACCCTAGGGGTTAACTTAACTCAATAAGGAAACAAAATAAAATTATAAAGAGAAGGCTAGGGCTCACCTCTCATTCATTCTGGATTTTGGTATTTGCTTGTTGATGCTCTTGAGCATACAGTTTTGAGGGTTTTGATATTACAAACCCTAGTGAACAACTTAGTGGTGAAATATTCCACTCACCTTGTTCCAAGCTTGGTCTCGGGGATGAAGTACTCCACCCACACCATTCTACATCTGTCATCTATTCAAGAGGACTATCAGGGTCGTACCAGTTGGACCAGCAGGGTCGTACCAGCTAGGGTTTTCTTGCAGGGGTGCACCATTTGTTGAGGAAGAGTTCGATCCAACATATTGAGGAAGCTTTGAAGGTTTTCAACATTAGGGTTTTGCTTGCAAGCCCTTGCTCATCAGTTTGAGGGCTTTTTGGAGGAGTTACCACGTCCCTATCATCTATTTGCAGGTTGGGATGATTTGAAGAGGAGGAGGACAATTTGGTGATTTAATATTTCTCATATCTAGAAGGCCATAGGCTAGATCTGACCTTGAAACTTATCTCAGGGGCTTGTGGCTGCCCGATCGATCATCCTAGAGAGTTTCAGGAGATTCAGAGCCCATATTCAGCTAGGCTGTACTATTGGCCATATTCAGGGTTTCAGGAGGGCCGTACCAGTCTAAGATTTCTGCAGTTTGAGAAGGAGGCTTCAGTGTTTGAGCTCCATACTTCAGGAGGAGGCTTTCATTGCCTTGATCTATCATCGGAAGGAGTTTGGCAGCATTTGGGGGACTTCATATTCATGAGGGTCGAACCCTTGGTATCCATTGTCTTCAACAGATCGTACCAGCACCCAGCAGGGCCATACTAGTTGCTTAAGGGTTAGTCTTAAACCCTATTTTTGCAGTTGAGCGTTCATCTTCTATTACAGCCTTTGGGAGGCTTGATTTGTATCTCTAGGAGCATTTTGTATGCAGCTCTATTATTGTCTTGAAGCCATCTAAAGCTATTCCAGATCTGCTTCACTATTTGTATCAGGTGCTTGCTTTCTTATAATAAAGTTCAGTTATTGCTTGTGGTTCCTATCTTGTGTATTTTTTATGATCTTCATATGATGGAAATAATGCTTGTATAATCTGTGGCTGAATAACTGAATAAACCCTAAGGCCAAAATGTTCATGGCCAACCTGCATACACAACACTTAATAATCAAATCAATGGTTAGCTAGTGATTCCAAGCAAAAAATTTGGCTTGGGATCATTACAATCTTCATAACGTGACTCTCCAAATGAAGGTTACAAATTTAGAGATGACAGTTAATGGAGGAGAGGAATATATTTTTAGGGGTTCTTAGGTTTGTTCTCCTCTTCAGTGGGTTCCAGAGGGGTATGAAGTTTTTGTTCTATTTTGACTTCCTTAAGAGGAAGGTAGTTGCTAATAGGGTGCTTGGTCTATGTGGGGATAATGGTTCTCTTTCTAAGCACCCTTTTGAGGTTAGAGGTATGTTTAGGTCACATTTTCAAAACAAAAAAAATATTTGGCTTATTCTTTGACAGATGGATGGTGGCTTCTAGAGATGCTTGTTGCAGGTTTGTCTCTCACAAGGTTTCTAGTGGTGATTGAGACTAGTTAGATAAATATTTTTTGAAGGAGAAGCTTTATGATGCTTTGACTTCCATGCAAAATGGAAAATCACCATGCATGGATGGTCTTCCTTGTTAGTTCTACAAGGCCACGTGGGACACCCTTGGTGATGATTTATATTGTTTTTCTTTTCAAGTATTCGCTTCATGACACCTTTAGAGTTTCTTAATCAAGGAATGGTTAAAATTATTCCTGAGAATGCAACTAGAGATTCTGTTGGAGGCTAGTGGCCTATTACTTTGATCATAGTTGCTTATACTACTTAAGCATGAATTCAGATGCTTGATATGTGGTGTGCCAATAGAAGATTGGTTTTGTTTGGGGATATTCATTCTTGACATCATGATTTCTACATGGGAGGCTTTGGAGTGGGCTAGGGAGATTGGCCAATAGTCCCTTATTTTGAAAATTGATTCTGACAAGGATTATGAATAGAAATTGGGTTGATTGGTATTTTATTTCAAATATGTTGACTTGCTTGAGTTTTGGACCTCATTGTGTTTTCATGGTGAACACCCACTTCACCAATTATTTATCCTTTGTATATCTCAACAATGCCTTGTCCCGAGAGATTTTCTTACATTGGTTCATTCGTCGGGGGTTCCCTTTAGCTCCTTATCTACATGTGCTGACAATAGATGATATAGGTTACTTGTTATACTCTACCCATATTATGGGGCAAGTTCATGGTATTCTTACCTCGGATGGTTTGGAGATGGTTGATAGCCACTTTACAAATGATTCTCTCCTCTTTGTGAGGGTTGAGTGGGATTCAACTGATGGGAATTTCATGTGCTTAGATACACTTTTCTATACTTAAGGTACCATGGTCAGTGCTCACCAAATAAAGTTTTGGTTATTCAAGTTGGATTCACCACCAAACTAGATTCTTGTATCTTGGTCCTATATTCACCTTGGGGTCATTGTTCATTGTTGGGTATTCCTTTTGGGATTGGTATGTTTCCATTATCCATGTGGGATTGTTGTCTTTAGAGGCTTTAGATTAAAATTCATTTTTGGCACCATAAGGATCTCAATTTTGTAAGGAATATAACTATTGTTGGTTGTATTCTTTAGGCTTCTCATGTTTATTATGTCTCTTGATGGTTCCCTAGTAGGGCCTAGTTTCAGTGGCTTGAGAATATTTTGAGGGTGTACTTATGGTCTAAGTATGGTGGAGAGAGTGGTCTTCCATTGGTTCCTTGGGATGTGTCTACTATTCTCAAGGATGACCCTAATTAACATTGCCACCCAAGATAGTATTATTACGACCAAGTGGGTGGTGTAGTGTCTTGAGGGTTTAATATGTTGGAAAGTATCTTTTGACGTCGTGTGATGTATGCTCAGCATATAGATAGATTCTTAAGGGAATTTAGTTTATCTAATATTATCTCTTTTCCCCATTTATTTCAAGCATCAAGTTCTCTAATCTTTAGGATCATATGGTTACCTTGGAAAGTTGTTGTAGGTCTAGTATGTTGGCATTGGGAGAGAAGCATGGAAATTTAAGATATATCTTGCCATCCTATTTGGATATATAGGCTATAGGGTAATTTTGTAGTGGAGCTACCCTTTTATCAGGATCGTAAGCTAAGTAGGAAGGGAATTTTCGTTTAGGAAGATTTGTGGGATTTTTTCTCTCTCTCCTAAAAGGAATGACATGCTCTTGCTCAAGAGTATGGTCTCCTTATCCTTGTCTGTATTTCACTTATGGAGTTGAGAGCCCTTGTTCTAGAGTCTAAGTTATTTAAAATTAATATTGGCATGCTTGAGCCATTTTGGAGGGATTAGAGTTGGAGCTTTGTTCGATTGCTTCTCCATCATGACTCCTGATCATTTTACTCGGGGAATTTTCAGAGGAATTTGTTATTCTTAGTCCTTAATGCACGTTGGTATCCAATGATTTGAAAGATGTATCGGTGCATATAATTCACAATGTTTCATATTATCATCTCTTTGGATTTCTTATAAGTTGAGGGTTTTTGCATGGCTAGTAGTCTATTAAGGGATTCTATCCCAAGCTTAGTAGGCCAAGAGTGGACTTCTTGATGGATTTTGTCCTACTTCCATCACTCAGAGACCATTAAGCATATTTTCTAGGAGTGTTAGTTTGCCAAATGTTGTTGTTGGTATATTGAGGATCAATATTTACTGTTTCTTTAGGGAAGGATTCATTGATTGTTTGCATCATTAGGATATTATTATTCTCTTGTTCATATTATGTTCTTTGGGATAGAGCATTTTTTGTGGATCTTTCCCTTATTCATTCTATGAAAAATTAGGTGTAGGTTTGTTTTTTATCATGAGGCCAACCCTTTGTCTACCTTTTGTTCCATGTGGAGGGATGAGGTATGTCATAAACTCCTATATAAGGGCTCTATGTTGATCAAAGATGTCAAATCCTTTGATACAATAGCTTATTCGTATTTTATTTAATTTCTAGTAGCTTTGAGGAAGAGGTTATTATTTTCAGTGTATATACCCTTCCACTTTTTAGATTGTTGTTTGTAAATGTTTTTCTATAAAATATAATATGTATTTTTGAAAATAAATAATATGTGTGTTGATTAAATGACTAAATATTGTGATTGTCTATGAGCCTCTAGATATGGGTTAAATCTTTGTGGAATAACCTATATGTACATTTGATTTGAATATAAGGAGTTTGGAAGAATTGTGAGATGAGATGCATATGCCTTTGGTATGCTCTAAATATCAAAAGTTAATTGTATTAAGAATATTTTGGCTTGTGTAAGGAGCTTGTCCCACTAACTTTGAAATCTCAAGTTTACAACAATGTAAATATATGTATAGTTGTTTAGAAATTGTGTAATAGCATGCCAAGATAATGCATATATTCCTGTTGTGGAATTAGTTGAAGCAAGTTTCTACAAATTGGATTTTTTTGTAGCTGAGTTGGCTATGGACTCTATATTATGAAACCCTTGGCTGCATCATTTGGTATTAGAGGAAGCTACAATGAGAGGTGAACAATTGAGAAGAAGGATGCCGTTGAAAGAATATGTCACTAACAAAATATATTGAATATTAAATCTACCAATGAAGATGAATATTTCTATAAGAGAATGTGTTGGAGATCAAGTGTAGATATTATGCATGAAGAAGAAGACCATTAAAGGTATGTCTCTAAGAATTTTTTGCGGAGAAGTGAATACATCAAGAGAATCATCGATTGAGGTAGTATACATGTGGTTGGAAATAATTCAGTCCATAGAAGTGTAACATGTTGAGTAGGTGACTCCATGTTGTGTGGTTTCAAGTAGGAGTGTCTAGCTACATTGAAGGAACTTTGTAGGCTACATGAAAAAGGGTAGTGGAATGTCTTTGTTGGGACATGACTCTTTTTTAGTCATGTCAATGATCCATGGATAAGAAGAATATCAGTAGTTCTTGTGACGATGAAGAAAGAGAGACATGGATGACACCAATAGCAAAGATGAGTTGCAGGAGAAAGTGAGTTGCAGATGGAAATACCATATTTATGTAATAAGTGTGTTGATTTATTGGTATATGTATGCAACAATGAATGTAAGAGGATGTTGAGATGAAATTAACAAAATTGATTTAAAGAAAGAAGATAACAATAGTGGAAGATGTCAGACAAATGGCTTAGGTTGATGGATAGTTGGTATGGATTGTTGGTTGTCATTGATGTCAAATATTGGAGAGTTATATTGTAGATTGATGTCAAGCCTCAGTGATTGATGTCAACCCTTGGAGAAAGTCCGATAGAGAATTCTGGTAGCAAAAAGGTTTAGGTAATGGACCCAAGGTTATTTCATGTATAATGGTATGAGTTTTAATATATTTTAAGGTAAGAATATTCTATATGGATAGTACATGTCATTCCATTTCTGGTGGTATGTGGAAAGTCACATAAATCCTCACGGTTAGACAGTTATGGCCATGAGAAGTTGGAGAACCCAGGTTTGGGTAATGGACCCAAGTTTGTTTGATGGATAATTGTATGAGTTTTGATATATTTGAAGGCAAGACTATTCTATATGTATAGTACATGTCATTCCATTTATGGTGGTATGTGGAACGTCACATAACTCCTCATGGTTTGAGAGTTATGGCCTTACGAAGTTGGAGGACCC
>ML787049.1:442093-461086 GCA_009831015.1 Picea engelmannii
ATTAATTAATATCACCAAATGATTTTATGAAAATGAGAAATCAACCAAGATATTATTTGATGAAGTATTGAACCCATTATTCAAAATAGTCAAACTTGCTAATGAGCAAAAGAAAGAACACATAATCATAATTTAAATGAAAGCAAACTATTGATAAAAATTAATGTTTTTGTTTAGATTGAGATTTTTATGCTCGTTTCTAACTTTTGACATATACTCTTGTAATGAATGTCTCATACTATATTGAATGTCTTAAGTTTGTATCAAAGAAAGCCAAGGTATGGAACCATTTGAAAAGGTTGATTATGTAGCTCATTATAATTATCAAGATTCTAATGGGGGCCCTTTAAATTTTGTAAAAATTTAGGGGAGTTGTTGGGGCCCAACACATTCCTATGCCGCTCGGCAAAAACGCATCCAAAAAATGGAGCGGACACTTTCCATTGCCTGGACCCAACTTCAACACAACAGAATTGGATGTAATGCGCCTTTGGTTGTAGCAGTCATCGTGCAGCCTCTAGTTGCAGTAGTCATCGTGGAACCTCTGGTTGCAACAACCATCGTGGATCATCCCATGGCATATGTCGTGGAGGAAATATAGGAGGAGCCTTTTCAAGAGACTTCAGAGCTGCTCCTTTTCACAATGTCGGACAATTGGGCTCCACCAAGTGATTTCAGAGTGGCAGCCTCCTTGTCTGGCCCCAAGGATTATCATGGTGGTAAAACTCTGGTGACAAGAGAAGAAGACTTCACCTAATATGTGGAAGAGGAGACCCCAACAGATTTGGACCCTCAGGATGCAGACCCAGATGTTGAAGCCGCCTTGGGAAACAACATACGAAGAATAGAGGAGGAAGTAGACCTGAAGCGGACTGGGAAAGAAAACTCAAGAGAGCCAATGGAAACAGATCCAAGCAAGTGTAGTGGAAAGGCCAAGGACGATGGAACAATATTTATGCCACCTCCCATCTCTTGCATGCAAACTTAATGGAGTGACCCGCCACCCCTACTCCAATCGGACCTGCTCAATTTATTTTTTGACTTGAGGTGCCAGATGGCGGATCACGCCTATCGTGGCACCCTCATGGGCCAGCGTGTGGACATGCTCTTTGATGCCTATTCCAATGCACCACCAGGACAACGATGTTCAACATGCCTACAACACTTTGTCATTCCAGCCAAAGCACACGTTCCGGATGCGAGCACCACCTCAGATGCCACCGGGTATTAGCTATGGTCCTGTTCAAAGCTTACAGTCTCTTTTTCATAGTTTTTTATACGATTCTAGTTACATCCTGTAAGACTCTGTGCACAGTTAAGACAATGACACACCATCAATCCTGGTTTCCTTCGGGCAGGATTGATGACAAATTAGTCTTCCTTGAACAAGGGTTAACTCTGTTTCGATTTTCGATCAATCGACGGAATGAAGGGTAATCCAGAAACAATGGTACTTTTTGATACTTAATATAGAAGAAACTTCCCACTTTTTTACTTAAAAAATAAATATATTCTAATTTAGACTACTAATATATAGTTTGGGTGTTCTATTTTGTTAATAGTTATTAATATATATTACTTACACAATATTATATATTGATCAATGTATGTGTATTAATAATTGTTAATAAGTTAATTGTACTACTTTATATATATATATATATATATATATATATATATATATATATATTACTAATATGTATTGTTTTGTTAATAGGTATTGCTTACTTTTCTAATAGTTTGGTTGTACTATTTTATTAATAGTTGTATATAAATATATATTAATGATAAAATATTATGATTGAATAGTCTAATTGTTATTAATTATTAAACAACACTATTGTATTAATATATATATTAATAGTTATATATATAATCCCTCGGATGTGGTGATAGTGCGGGACACATGGCACTTGGAGGCCAACATGGCGATGGTCATGTGACTGAAGCGTGGAAAGCACCAATGCCACCCCCATGCATTTAAATCTCCCATATGACGTTCCAGGCACCATTAAGCCTGGTGCGCCTAACCTCCTCATGTTGTCCCCTTCATGGCTCCGCTCATTGAACGCGCCATTACTCTATGCATGCGACATCGCCTTCTTCTTCTTCAGTCGTGAAGCCATGCCTCATTCCAGCCTCCCTCCTTCACTGCGCTCTCCTACAACTGGATTTCTCTCTAGCTCCTCCTCGTCCACCTGGGCTCTTCCCCTGCACTCACCCTCTCCCCCTAGGCCGTCAGAATGCCGATACAAAGAGGCAAGCCAAGGAGAGGCTTGGCCTGACAACCACTTTGGCCTCAATTGGTCCTCTCTTGGGTATCTGCACCCTCCTCGAGCTCCTCCCCTAGTTCATCCCCCTCGACTCATTTCATTCCTCGCAGTCTGAACAAGAACAACTCACCACCTCCTCCCCTTCTGCTTCCTGGATTGAAGGGTTGGCACTCACTGATAGATTGTTGGGTTTTCTCTTAGGACCCATCCTTGACAGGGCCTCTTCATCATGGGCGCCTCCTACAGTACCACCAAATTCGCCATCCAGCGTACCTATTGCACCAGAGACCTCCTCCACTCACCCACCCTTGGAAGCACCACCTTTTCTACAGTAAACCCAGCCTGGGCCACATTCCTTTTCAGACTCAGTCCCAGACTTGCAATTGCAGGATAGCTTGGCCATTCTCCATGGGCTGGTCTTCGAGTTTCTACAAGCCCTGGATGACCTCCAGTTTCGGCTGGAGCTATTGGACGGGAAGACCTCTGTGCTCCTCCAAATCCTCTCCACCTTCCAGGGGGCCTTCCACTTCATACCAGATGCAGTGGGGATAGCAAAGCACACTCATGCAGGTGACTCAAGCGAAAGGGGGCTTCCCACAGGAGGTGGCAACTCTGGGTAGGCCATGCACATGGCCATGGACGAGGAATACATGCCCACCGAAGAAGAATCACCCGAAGAGTACGTTGCAGCAAGAATGGGCTTGCATGCACCCAGGGAAGTGCGAGGCACATGACCCGATGACAGACGGGAAGGGGGTGACTCGGACGTCGACACGCATGAGAAAATGAAATGGAGAGGGGCAGTTGTCGAAGAGGATCCCTGGGACCATGCAACCCACGCCACCTCTCCATCTGGATGACCAGGTTACAAGCCAAGTGTATGACCAGTATTAGGTTTCTACTTATGGATTTTAGTTTACTATTTCTTAGCTCTGTTTTCAGTTTCTATAAGACTGGCAGTCAATTTGATCCCAATACCGACTGGCTGAATTGATTTCCCCGTAGGGCAGTTCAATTATTACAGTACGACACTATTGCACATTTTGTAACTCTAATTCTTTAAAGGTTCCTTATATATAAATTCTTACTTATAAAAAAAATAGTTATATATATAATTACAAAGTATTATATTTGAATAGTTCAAATTGTTGTTGATTGTTGAAATTGATTTTAATTTAAATAACATCATTAGAATCACACACTAATATATATATAGTTGTACTATTTTTTTAATAATTATTAACAAGTATTATATATATATATATATATATATATATATATATAATTTTCTTCGTTTTATAAATTAGGGAGTTTCATATATTCATTTATATGTGGTTTGATAGTAATCTTAAAAATAGATTATTATTATTTATACATTAAAAAGTTAAAATTGTTGTTCATTATTAAACAACACTTTCAAAATATTAATAATCTAATTATATTATTAAAAAATAATTATATATATATATTAATAATTATTAATTTATATTACTTACTTTGTTAATCTAGTTGTTGTATTATTTTGTTAATAATTATTCATAAATATTACTTACTTTANTGTACTACTTTGTTAATAATGTAGTACAATTGAATTATATATATATATATATATATATATATATATATATTAGGTTAGAAAGTTCGAGGAAAACCCTTGAGTACTTTTTTTCATTTTGAGGATGGTACCCAAGGTAAATTGTAGAATCTTCAAGGAAAAAGGTCAGTCAACAACATCCAACTAGTATGTCATTT
The DNA here is from genome assembly GCA_009831015.1 of Picea engelmannii. Taxonomy (NCBI): domain Eukaryota; kingdom Viridiplantae; phylum Streptophyta; class Pinopsida; order Pinales; family Pinaceae; genus Picea; species Picea engelmannii. Next base: position 446,119 of record ML787049.1, read on the forward strand.
ATTTATCGATTGGATTGCTCTACTGAACATCTTGAACACATATCCATTGGTCAACCTTCGTAGATCTAGATCTCCATCCCAATCAACATCGACAAAGCCATGTACATTTACTTCCATATCAGTTTAAGATTTCCCTTGGTAACATATCACATATTTTTTTATGCCACACAAGTAGTTGAACACTCGCTTGACGACAGTCCAGTGCTCTTTCCCAGGTGTCAACATGTATTTGCTCAATACTCCCACTGCATGAGTAATGTTTGGTCGAGTGCAGACCATCCCATACATCACACTACCAACAGAAATAACATAAAGAACATGTGACATGTCCTCTATTTCTTCTTGTGTCTATGGGCAATGTTCCACAGTTAGTTTTCTCCCATAGGAATTGGTACCTTGAACAGTTTGCAATCCTGCATGTTGAAATGCTTCAAGATTGTTTCAATGTATTTTCTTTGATTCAACCAAAGCTTTCTAACTTCCCAACCTCTCTTGATCTCCATTCCTAGATTGAAGTTCGTTGCATCGATATCCTTCATGTCGAACTTGGAGGACAGTTGCATCTTCACCTCCTTTATTGTGTCCATGGTGTTCCTCACCAACAACATGTCGTCGACATACAAAGATACATATGTGAAACAAACACCTTTTTCCTTGGAATATACATAGCGATCAATATTGCTTCTCACAAATATAAAACTAAGGATCTATGTATCAAATTTTTGGTACCACATCCTTAGTGATTGCTTTAGACCATAAAGGTATCTTTTCAATTTTCATACCCTATCTTTCTTTCCTTTTACTACAAATACTTCAGGTTGTTTCATGTTGATTTCTTCTTCTAGTTCCCCATGTAGGCACATTGCCTTCACACCCATTTTCTCTATCTCAATATCAAATGCTACAAGCAGAGACATTAGTACTCTAATGGAAGTTAATTTTGCAATAGGAGAGAAAATCTCACCAAAGTCGACTCCCTTGAATTGGGAGTACCCTTTCGCTACTAATCAAGCTTTGAACTTCTCGACTTGACCTGTTGTGTTCAAATTTTTCTTGAACACCCACTTTCTACCGACATGTTTCCTTCCATTAGGTAGCTCGACTAAATCCCATGTCTCATTATTGTGCAAGGATTCCATTTCTTCAATCATAGAGTCCTTCCAGAGTTTACCCTATGTCGAGTCAATTGCCTCAATGACTGACTTGGGCTCATTTTCAATGGCAGATAACACAAATGCATAATGTAAATCAAGTGTAATGTACCTCTTAATTGGTTTCCTTACTCATTCAGACCTCCTTACAACCAAATTCGATTGTTCCACATCTTCATCTGTTTTAGTCGACTCATCTAAATCATGTTCTTCATTCCTCAACTCAAACACTAGCTTCTTTTTCCATTTGAGCCTCTTCAGTCCCGGAAGTTCCTTTGACTTATTTAAAGATCACATCTCGACTATACATTGATTTTCTCAACATTGGATCTCATATCTTGTATCCTTTCATTCCATCCTTGTAGTCAATGAAAATACACTTGACTGCCTTATTTTCCAGCTTGTTCCTCTTTTCCTTGGGAACATGCACAAATGCATCACATCCAAGACTCCGCGATGTGAAAGAGAACGCTTATTACCAAACCATACATCATGTGGAGTCGAGTCGACTAACGTTGATGAAGGAGACCTATTTACCAAATATTTTGCAATGTTGATTGCCTTTGCCCAGAATTCTTATGCAAGCCTAGTACCATTGAGCATACTCCTTGCCTTTTCCATCAACATCTTATTCATTCTTTCAACAACTCCATTTTTTTCATGGGGTATATGGTGTGGTATTTTGGTGTGTTATGCCACACTTCTTACAAAACTGCTCAAAATCCTTTCCACATAACTCATCTCCATTGTCAGTTCTTAGCACCTTGATATTCTTATTTGTCTATTTTTCCACAAGAGATTTAAACTCTTTGAACTTCTTGAAAACCCCTGATTTATTCCTTGGGATGTCTTCCTGGAAAAATCATTTATGAAGGAGACACAATATAGAGATCCACCAAGTGAAGGGATCAGTATAGGCCCAAACACGTCACTATGTACCAATTTCATAATCCCTTTTCCCCTTGTAGCTCCAAATGGGAATCTAACTTGATTTTGTTTTCCATATATGCAATGCTCACAAAAATCGAATTCTAAATTACAATCAGGAAATCCTTCGACAATACCTTTATTATGCATAGATCAAAGTCCTTTTTTTCCAATATTTCCCATCCTTTGGTGCCATAACATGGTTGGGTCGACTTGACAAAGAAGAATCGAGTTGGTTTGTATCAACTCAACCCAAGTTGAGTCGAGTCGATTCGTAGTCGATTCAACTTTAGGAACAACAATGTTGTTGCATCCAGTCGAGTGTTGGTTCATTTCACGTTTGTGCACGTCCTTCTTAATGCTGGGGGGTTAAGACCCGGGGTTCGTCCAGATTTGACCAACAAAACCCCCAAAGCATCGACATATCAATCCTCAACCAAGGATGAAGAAGGTCTCACCTGAGACTTTATGAGGATTACAGAGACCATCTAGTCTTGTGTTAGGGATGAAGGTCTAAACACATAGAGATCCATCTGGGTTGACATTCATATAATGCATTGCAAGTTACTTAGAAGATGAAAAAACATAATGGAAGCAACACATTCATTCGGACACATAATTGATACATCATATTCTAAATTAGTGCAACATTATTATCATCCTCATTCCATCATGAACATACATAAATTAATCAAATCATGTATCGACAACAACAAAGTCTTAGATTCCCTCAAATAATTTCCCAGATTTACAATACAGTGTGCCATGCACATCCTTTCAGATCTTCAACATATGACAGACTCAGGCACACAACTAGAGACATTATGATCCTATAGAGGCTTAGAGCGAGCCACTAGACTAGCCTTTGAACAAAGAAAAAATAGCAATAACCTAGTGAATCAACCCTGTCTTTGTCATCCTTGCTTCCTTTTATATCTTTCTCATCTTTAACCCTCTATCTCCTTTAGTTTTTCTCCACTCGCTTTATTGATTAACTGTCTCACACGCTTTTGTCACATGCCTTCATTCTACATAGCCTTTCCAGAATCAAGGAAATATTAACTATCGTTCCAGGTCATCTCCTTTCTACTCCACATTCCCTTGTGTTGTTGGCAGTAATCATTCGGGGAGATTTCTTGAAGATTCTTTTCTTTTTTTTCAGCATGTGTCTTCTTGATTTTTGATGTGCATCCCAAAACTTGGACTGACGCAGATTGGCAGAACTAGACTTGGCATGCATTAACAAAACTTGAGCTGGCACACGTTTTTTGTCAATCCTCGTGCTTGCTTCAGTGCGCGCAAAACTTGCAATAAGTGTGCACAACTTTGTTTGTGAACGCGCATGATATTTACCCAAAACTTTGGGTGCCAACAGTCCCCTATCACTATTACTTAGCTCATCCTCGAGCCAACTACCTCATGAAAAGACTGTTGCGATGGTCTGGAGTAAGAAAAATTCATCATCATTGGTGGACCCAAACTAAGCTATGATTGTAAACATAGTAACCAACTTAACAAGAATTTTACAGAGTTCTCGTTTTTGGGGGGGTCCAATTTTTTACCCAGTTTTTTAAAATGGTGCTACCGGTAGCACCCCCCTGCGTTTTTAGGCGGTTTTTCAATATTTTAAATTTTTTGATCCACAATGTTTCCACATTATTTTTTTAAATGCTTATTTTTCATCTATTTTCAATTTTTTCTACTTTTTTTTATTCAACAGTGTTTTTAGTCATGTTTTCATGCTTCTTTCAATCTTAAAAATATTTTTTACCATTTATTTTTTTGAAGTTACGATTTTTCATAACTTTGTCTCCTTAATTAATTTATTGCTCCATACTTTTAAAATATAGATAAAAACATCATTTTTAACACATTTTTTACCTTTACTTCAATGCATCGAAAAAAAATTGTAGTTAAATAACACTATTTTTGAATATTTAGCAAAAAAATAAACATTTTATAGCCATATATAATAAAAAAACCTATACATTTTGGTACATATTAATTAAAATAACATGTCAAATAAAGCAATTTTATGGACATAATTGAACACACAAAAGTCAAAATTTTATAAAAAAATTATCATTTTTTTTCATATTTTTATACATTTGAAGTAAAAAAATGACAATGTTTAATAAAATTTTCCAATTTTTTTTCCACAAGAAAATTGCACATTATATTGAGATATATAATCTATTCACAAAGACAAAATACTATTAAAGATGAAGGCCTTGCCTTAAAATATCTCCACCGCCAAATCATGGTCAAATCCAAAAGACTACAAAATACCACTAAACCACCAAGATGACTAACCAAAAAACAATATAACTACTGTCCACGAAAAACAAGAAGTCAATAACTTTTATAAATAATTTTTTTTTTACTTTACAAGCATACCAAAATCTATCATCAAAAAAATCCCTCACACAAGCTTGATTCAAATAGGATCAACTAGTATATCTTTAAATAAAATCTTGGTCCCTTATGACCATCAACCCACTGATTGTATGCAATAGCTCCAGGACACTCCATAAGGGCCTTTTTGGATAACATGTCAGCCTCTTGATTCTCTTCTCTGTATACATGGGCAAAGGTGATGACAGAAAAGTGCATAATGAGTTCCCTTACCCTGTCTTTCCAACAGTCTATGGAGATAACCTACAGAGAACCAATATTATTGAGCCAACCAATAACAATTTTTAAATCACCAATGACGTGGAAATCTGTGATAGAAAGTCTATGAGACAAAGTAAGGACAAACCAAGCTCCCAAGAGTTTTTCTCTTGTGTTTGTACCTCCACCACAATTGAGATTCCACCTGTAATCTATGTGTTCATTGAGTTGTATAACTCCCCTCGCTCCACTTAGTTCCCCATTCATTTGAGTTGCCTTGTCAAACCATCCAATGATTTTGTGATGAGGCAAGATATGGACAGAATGTCTAATAGATCGTTGAGTTTTCTAGAGACTATGGAAAGACACAACAACAATAGATAGGAAGAAGACCTTCTCCAAAGATGGGGACTTAGACTAAAAAATTTCCAAGTTCCTTTCATTCCAAATGAACCAACATACGAAAGTTGGCAAGGTTGAGATACTATAGTTCCTTCTAGCTCATAATTCAAAACATTCAAACATTGTGGAACCCGTCCACCCTATGGCAAGCTTGAAATTACCTTTGATCTTTTTCCAAACAAAGCATGTAAATGGACATTAGATAAAGAGATGAAATACATAATCCTCATTGCCTCTGCATAGTTGACATAAACCAGGCCCTTGCCATTCTCGCTTGTGGAGATTGATCTAGGTAAGCAATTTATCTTCTATGAGGAGCCAAGCAAAAATTTTGATCTTTTGTGGGCAATTGCAGGTCCACAAATTTCTCCTCCAACCTCCATATTTGTTCTTCCACAACTCGGTCGCCAGTGCATTATATACATTCTTTGTTGTTAAATGACCGGTACAGTTGCCCCCCATCCACCTTAACGTGACTTTTCTGTTAGATAAGGCTATGCCCTCTCCAATAAAACTCAGTCTGAAACTGTCCCATTCATAAGCAAGATCAACCTCCAAACCCAAGTCTATACTATTAAGCCAATTTGAGCATATCGAGCCTTCTGTAGGAGCCCGACTAGCTTGATAAAGTTAATAAACATGATTACTATTTAAATAATTTATCAAATCCACAGAAAGAAAGGAAACCTTTCCCATCCCCAGGATTTCATCCTTTCCAATAATAATAGAATCCCCCACCCTCGGTTTCCATGCCAGCCAGTGCACAAGCAAAGGTAGAGCATTCGACAAATTCTCCCATGATTGGGAACCCGTGGATGCAACTGGAATAGTTGTGTGCAACCAAGTTAATACTGAAATGTGAGGAAGATATTTATCTTTTAAAACCCATTGCCAGATACCAAGGTGCAACAATCCACGCCAAAGTGATTTTGCAACTAAGGCTCTCGAGAAACATAAGATGTTTCTAAGCCCCCAACCACCTAAATTTTTAGGCCTTACTAAAGTCTCCCACTTGCACAAGTGATAGGATGAAGGATGATTTGCGCCAAACCAGAGAAAATAAAATACCATCTTATGGATCCTATGTAGAACTGTATCCGAGATGTGAGCCAAGGCCAACCAATACATCGGCTGGCTTTCAAGCACCGCCTTTATCAAAACATATCTACCTCCCAATGTAAGAAACTGATTGCACCAGTGACAGATTCTATGTTCATATTTCTACAAAATCCATTGTCAGTCCGCCACCTTATAGCTATCCAACTTTAAATAATAACCCAAGTATTTAAACCCAGCTGATAGACTCATGATACCAAAATGAAACAATGCAGTCAAATTATTAAGGAAACCCTGTTGTACACCAAGACAATGGAAGGTTGACTTGTTTACAATGATCTCCAATCCAGAAGCACCACAAAATGAAAATAAAAGAGTATGAATTTCCTTCCATTTAGTGATAGAAGCATTTGACATAATTATCACATCGTCCACAAATAAGAGATGGAGAATTCTTACCATCCGAGAGACTTTAATACCCGTCAAATTCCCTTCTGTATGAATTTTTTTCAGTGAGAGGCTCAGCCCCTCCATTACAAGAATGAACAATATAGGAGACAAAGGACATCCCTGATGCAATCCTCTACCACTGTTAAAGAATTTTGTAGCCTTCCCATTGATCAAAATAACAAAATATGCAAAGACAACACAACCCATAATCCATTTAGTCATATGATGTCCAAATCCACAATGTAGGAGCATCAGCCTTAGGTAATCTCATTTAGTGCAATCATATGCCTTTTTTAAGTCCAACTTCAATATAATAGCCTATAATTTCTTAGCTTTAATACTGTGAAGGCACTCATGTGTTTTTCCAATGGCATCAAGTATCTGACGTCCCTTTAGAAAACCCAATTGTTCCTCAAACAAAGTACGGGAGAGAATTGGTCTAATTCTCCTTTCTATGATCTTTGTAATAATCTTATAACAAAGATTACACAATGCAATCAGACGATAGTCGGAGAAGCATAAAGGGTGATTGGATTTCAGAATCAGAGCTATAAAGGTAGAGTAAATCGGATGAATAACTTCACCTCGTATTCTAGAATCCTCAACCATAGCAAGTAAGTTAGGGCCAACCATGTCAAAGAAAAAAAGGAAATATTCAATTGTCCACCCATCCAGGATGGGACTTTTGTCCTTGGAAAAACCTTTAAGAACGTCTGATAATTCCTCCAAAGTTACAGCATGATCTAAATATGAGACTTCTCCCTCCAAGACAAGCTTTGGATAAATACTGATAGTCTCCAACTGCGCCTGCAAATTGGTCTGCCCTGTATCTTGAAAAAAGGAGTGGAAATAAGAAACAACTTCATTTTTTATGGCTTCCTGACCCGAGTGAACTCTACCTGCAGCATCAGTTATATCCCATAGATGTTTTTTATTTCTCCTATAGCTTGTAGATCTATGAAAAAACTTTGTGTTTTTATCGCATCTCTTTATCCTGATGGCCCTTCTCTTCTGCCTCCAACTTTATTCTTCAGCCAATAAGAATTTGTTTCGTTCCGCCTCCAATAGGCTCAAGCGTTGATCTAAGTCAACATAAAAAGTTCCATTATATTTCTGAACATACAACTATTCCAAATCAGCTTCCAACCTTGTTAAAATATCCTTGTCCCAGATCAATTTAGCCCTTGACCAAGATTTGACACGACTTTTTAGCAGTGTAAGATTTTCAACGAGTCTTCTTTGTGCCCCTTCAACTAACTCAAAACGAATATCCATCCAAACATCCCTTGTTAACTTTGCAAAATATTTGTCACGTAACCAAACATAATTGAACTTAAATGGATGTGCAATCGTTTGTATGCCTATATCTAGTTGTAGAAAAATAGGAGTGTGGTCGGATAAGAAAGGGGAATCCACCCACGATCTATACCTCATAGCTGGTCCAATAATATCCTTTGCCACATAAAATATATCAAGTATTTTTGCAATGCTTGAGTTTCCCAATCTGCCATTGCACCATGTAGGAATCAACTCAGTCGGAGCCACATCCAACAAGGGAGAATTATCAAATAAATCTTTGAAAAGAGCACCAAAGGATCTATCAAGGTTGTTGGTCCCCAAATATCATCTGATCTTAAGGTAAAATTCAGATCCCTTGCCAAAATCATATCTGTATGAGCTAACAAACCCCTATCTTCTAGTTTTTTCCAGAATGTCTTTTGATCCATGCAAGGACCATAAACATTCAGGAGAGTAAGTCTCCTTTTATCAACAAGACTGGAACCTGTCAAAAACATTTCGCCACAAGTGAGAATCAGAGAGAAAACAAAATATCGAGGATCCCATGATACAAGCAGGCTCCCCGAACTACCAACTGAACTTACTGCACATGACATCCAATCCGACCCTAAGGGAAAACATGAAATCCCTTGCCCTTTCATCAGTCGCCAATGTCTCTTGTCGAAAAATAACATGGGGTGTCGTCTTTGAAAGGAGTTTGCGCATAGAGGCCAATTTTAGGGGCCCTCCTACCCCTCTAATGTTTAGTGATAGTAAAATCATGACTTAGCCCTTGTGAGGGCTTTGATGCCTCTAAGGCCCCCCTGGTTAATAGTAGAAAGTGAAGGGTTAGATGATAAGGTTGGGTTTGTACCCATTTTTTTTCGGGAACTTCTAGTCTTAATAGGTGAAATCTCGAGTCCTAAACCCCGATACCATGCAATATTCTTACCAAATGAAGCCTCTGATACTATAGGTTCTGGAATCATGGTATTAGTTTCCCCTAATACCACCTCTTTTTTCCTTAAAAATGTCGGGATAGGTACAATACTATTGACCTCCCTATAGGAAGGTACTAAATCGGAAAGCATCCTATCCAATGAGTGATCACTAGAAACAATTTCACCATAACCCAGAAGAAGGGGTGAGCCCTCTGACAACAACAGGTCATTTTGTACAAAGTTAGTCGGGACAAGAGTATCTTCAATGGAAGGGTGAGACCGACACTCATCTAAGAAAGTAGCCATAGAAGTAGCATCTGACTCAGGAAAAGAGGCTAATACCTCTGGCTCGCTAACCAGAGGCTCAGAAGTTTCAGTCACCCCAGTAACAAAAGTCTCTATAGAAAAAAAGGAGTCGAGATGATCTCTTTCCCATGCAGTTAACAAACAATAGAGAGAAGGAACGTAAAGTCTCAACTTACCAACAAAGGTAGGGTTCGTGGATGGTGGACTGTCCAAATCATAAGCTCCCAGGTAGTTTCCTTGCTCCAGTGCCTCCACCTCTGGGGAATATCCATTTGTAATTGTTTCCTTTGAATGTGGCTCGTAGAAATGCACTCCATAAGGATGGCGACATTCCTTTTTGATGTGACTAGTCTGTCTACAATGCGAGCACCGAAACGAAATCCCAAGGTAGTCCAACCTATGAGCAAACACCATGTCGCACCATTCAATATCCAATGTATCCAGCAACCCACCATGGACGTCCACCTCCACAAGTATTTTAGTCATTCTTTTGTCCCGCGAATGCAAAGTATCCTCATCTATCTTAATTAAACGCCCCAAGACATTTCCAATAGAATCCAGGGATTTTGAGTTCCAAAACTGCAACGACAAACCAGGAAGTAAGACCCAAAGATGAAGAAAACTAAAATATTTAGTTGTCAGGTCGAATTTAAGTCTCCACCTCTTCAACATAAGGATATCGTCTTCAAAAACCCATAAATTATCTAGAATCTTTGCAGAGTCTTCACGATTCTTAAATATGAATCCAAACCAGCCCCTCGGTAAGGTTAGTAGCACTGGAGAGTACCCCGGAATGGGTTCCCAGTTGGCCTTCATCCACTCTGACACCGATAGTTTACATAGAAAACAATAGGCTAGTCTACCCACCAGTGCACACATGGCGAGTGAGAAAGACTCTTCCATCCCAATGTCCATCCCCAACACCATAGAACGCTTCGTTCTTTTGGGCTTCCACACTCTCACTGAAAGTTTTGAGGAGTGCCTCTTCCCCACAAAACCCTGAATAGGTTCCTCTAATGGCGGATTATACTGTGTCTCATCTTGTTTGCGAATCTCAGGTGTATCCTTAGAAAAAGTACCAAGCATGAAAACTATTGGGGCTAGGTCGTCGTCGTAAAACGACCATGAAACCACAGAGCCTCCTTACGAACTAGATAACACGACAAAGGTGGTTGTGATATAGACTTTGGAACAATGAAGGGTGTAGGAAGAGAATATTCCAGATGAGTAGATGTAACGGGCGGAGAAACATTAAGACATCCATTAATACCTCGGTTCTTACAAATCGCATCGACTGTCAAGATGAATTTAGGGTGAACCCAAGGATCCACCGCTTCCACTCTCAAGGGGTAACTGACCTCATCTCCCATTATTATAACCACCTAACCTTAAAAACACTACGAATAAATAATCAATACAATGATCAAGGTGTCAAGTGGTGCGACAGGAAAGGGTTAAAGGCCAGAGCTAGTCAGAGAGTGAAGCTTCGAAAAGACAGACAATCCAAAATGTAAACACCAACTTTGAAAGAATGTCAGATTAGGTTTAATGTGCAAATACTAACTGAAATGACATACATGGAGCCACAGGTGGGAAAATCGTCCGCTAAACTAGACAGATAGAAAACTGAACTAGTAAATACTAGCTAAACTAGAGGACACAAGACCCTCCATTACCAGTGCCTAGGTAGACTAGAACCTGACCTAAACTGTAGTAGATGGCCATGAATCTCGCTTCCCCAGATTCTCCCACCTAAACCCAATTTTGAAATGAGGCACAGCCATGGAACCTGCTTCACACCCAAAAAAACTATCACTGACACTTAAGTGGCCTTTCCCCCATGTTGTAATGTACTTCCATAAATAAATAAATAAAATTTACAATGTATAGTGATTCACATACAAATAAAATGAAAAAAATAATAATAAAAAGATTCATCAAAAAACAACAATAGATACATTTTTATTCTTATTTTAGAATCTAAAAGTCAAAACATTACAGTTATAGCTCATAAAAAATTTGCAAACTTGAGCATCGTCTTCAAAGGCATATTAAAACTAATCAACAATATCATATATCCCAAATTCATCATTCTCAACAGACACATTATCATCTTCTTTTACGTCATTTTGTACTTCCATTGTGTCATTTTTTTCTTCCATTGGCTCTTTGATATCCACAAGTTCTCCAAAGTGATCCTTTCCAATCATTCCTCTTAATTTTATTTGAGGTTCCTTTGACAATTTTGCCACCTTGATTCACTAAAATCTCCTTTCCTCAAGGCAACTTCTTGCATTTCATCTGGAACAGATGAAATAGCATTAATTATTTGTTGAATAAAACTACACTGCATTGGGTCACTTTCAATGGCTATGCAATTCCTTCCTTTATATAGGCAACACGCTAATGTTGTACCTAATCACCAAATATAAAATAAATAATGAAGTTAGATACTATAAAAAGACATAAATTAAAAATAATATAAGATTGAAGTATGATTTCATAAGTATTAGATCATAATTCTTACCTGAACCCGAGAACAAATCCAAAACCTAATCTCCTTCATTTGAAAATGTATCTATAAGATAATTAATTAATTCTTGTGGTTTTTGATAAATGTTAACCATATCTCCTTTCAAATATTTTTCCTCATATGTTAGCTTTCTAACCACAACATTGTATACCAATATACTACTAGGAGTCTCTCCATCCTTTGCATTGACAAGAATAGAATTATAAGAATCATCTTTTGGCTAGGTTGCAAGATGTATACTCTCAAAATTACGTTTAAATGATTCTCTATTGGAGCTATGAATATTAGGCTTGTGTTTGTAACATAAATAAGTGCAAGTTCAATTAACTTGTGAATTAATAAAATTGTTTTCTAATCTTAATTACTAAACATACACTTTCAATATCTTACCAAATAAACTGCATCCTTGTCTTTTCTTTCCCCTTGAAACTTGATTATACTAATCCTTGTTGTGTGTCTGAATGAAATACTAGAAATATCCAAAATGGTGATGTTTTAACTTCTGTAAATCCCATAACCACTTTATTGAAATCTTGGTAAGTATAAGGTTCAATATCATATCCAATGTTTTGGATATTATAACCATGAGGGATATCCGCAATAAATAGGGAGTATTTTTTTTTAGGAACAATATTTGCAAGTTGTTCACAATCACCTAATATAACTTTATATTTAACAATATCGAGCCCATTCCAAATATAGTGATCAAGGGTGTCATCAAGTTGAACATTTTGAACACGTCTCCTTCTTTCTCTTTCAAACTTGGCTTTTTGAATAAAACTTTTGAAAGTTTCAGGTACTCCATCTGCATTATTCTTTGGCATATTTAATGAAACAAACAAACATATAGTTATATATCTATAACTATTAAAATAGAAATAAATTAACTTACAAACGAATAATATGAATGTAATAAATCAGCATACATTTTTTAATGCAACAAAAAATTGTTTCAATACTGTTGAAGAGCTTGAATCTGGATAGTTGAGTTTAACATCATCCCAACTTTCTTCATTCAACATCTTGACCATTTCATATACACCTTCTAACTAAATAAATAAAAAAATAATGTTATAATGATATATATAACAGAATACTTAAAACATTGATATGTTAAACTGAAAAAATTAATTTTCTTGTCCTAAAATAAATAAAAATAACTCAACAAACTTACTTTTTAAATTCATCGCACATTTTTTCCATTNAAAAATAATGTTATAATGATATATATAACAGAATACTTAAAACATTGATATGTTAAACTGAAAAAATTAATTTTCTTGTCCTAAAATAAATAAAAATAACTCAACAAACTTACTTTTTAAATTCATCGCACATTTTTTCCATTGACAATTTTCCTGACCTAACATGTGATAATATAGTTATGATAAGTGTATCATCCCTCACTCCTTGTATTGATCTCTAAGGTGTTATAGTCATATCATCTCGAAGTTTTTTTATGTCAGGACGTGTCTTACTTGTGCCACATATCAATGGTTTACCCTTCCTAACTCTCTGATGTTTTATACTAATATTTTCCCATAGGGTGAAGATTTCGTCTATCAAATCTCATACCTTTTCAGTTCTAAATACCAATTGAAAATATATATCCATGGCTCTAAATATATCACTTCCTTTTCTATTTTTTTCTTTTGTATTTTCATCATCAAGTGGGAATCCTATTTCTATACAACATTTCTTCTGAAACTTAAAATCAACATTTGATCTCTCCCCACGACATATTTCAAAATATTCATTATAGATAAATCTCACCCTCTGAATGAAAGTCATAGACATTATGTACTCATTGTCTGTGGTATGATCCCATTCCAGTAACTTTGCTTCTGAATCTGTTAAACCAACATAATTTATGCATTTGACTATCTCAAAAAGAGGATTATTGGGATATTCTTGCATCAATTCTGTTATAGCCTCTGCAAAATTATTTCCTCCAATAAAATAATATTTATAGTCAACAAATTTTGATCTATCAAATTATTCCCTCGTAGGAACTTCGATCGGGTCAACAAGAACTAGGTAGTCAACCACATGTGCATATGGATTGTACCTAATCAATGATTTCAAATTGTGAATATGAAAGTGATGCGGTTTTCTAATTTTATATTTTTCTTTCCCTTCTGTGGGTTTATAAAGTTGTTTCACATTCAACTAAAATGTGTGGCCATCATCAACTAAGTCTGTCATCCTCATTCTATTTTGATTGCCATTTTGTGTTGTTTTCATAATAGCATCCTCTAGATCATCACCTCGTGTTATTATTTCTCTGCTACCTTTAGGACTTTCAATATAATACTCTGAGCTAACGATGGCTTCTTGAACATTATCAACATTTGTTTTCTTCCTCTTATGATTTAAATGCATTTCATCTAAATCAATGATTTCTTCATAATCAATAAGAATAGACTCATCATCAGCCTCGTTCTTTTGCATTTATCTTTTTTATTCTTTTTGCGAGAAGGAGTGATAATCTCATTGGGACCAATCTCAACAAAATATTTATTTGGAGTTTCCTCATTTTCAAATGTAACCCTTTTAGGATTTCTAGAATGAGGATTTTTCATTCTTCTTTCATGTTCTTCTCTGTCTACTCTTGCAGGTTCAACCTCCATTACTTTATGTTTCTTTTTCCTTCCTTTTTGTGTCTTTTCAATATGAAAATCATTGATGACATTCATGATATTATTCTTTGTAGATTAAATCCCCACTAACATATGCGAAAGTCGTTCAGCAAAATCCTATAAAAATAAAATATAACATTTTCATGTTAAATAAAATTGAAACATTACCATGATACTAAAAATAAAAAACTTGCATTGACTTTCTCAATGGCATCAACGATGGATGCACATAATTCTAAAAAAAATACATTCTTGTTATAATTTCTCAATTTGAAACAATATCTAAACTTGATATATTCTTTTCCTTGTTTGACAAGTGCATAAACAATATATGTGGTTGGCACCAAACATATATCTCGTAACAAGCCAAGTGTCTGATAATTTCCTTGCACATGTTCTAATTCAGCACAATACAAATATATATCATCTCCATTTTTTCCTTGCTTGTCTTTAACAAACCAAGAATATGCTAGCTTGTTTTCACCTTCCATAGATTTTCACTCTCTAGCATTCTTCATTTCCCTTGATAGCTCAGGTGTTATGCTATCATTTTGTTGCCTAACATTCATGGAGGTTCCAGTTGCAATTTTGGATGCCATTATTGCAGGTTGTAACCCAGATATATTCATAGATAATATCTTTCCTGCCATTTTCCTATAAGATAAAAAAAAA
>ML787049.1:466749-517278 GCA_009831015.1 Picea engelmannii
TCCATAATTCAATTGGAAAAAGAGGATACTTATGCTCGTGAATGCCTTACTAAGAGGGGAGTGAAAGAGCACTCTCTGAATTTGGGGAAGAAGTAAGAAGGTGGAATATTGAATTTTCCCTTAAGGTAATGAAATCATAAGGACTCATGCCTTTCCTTAAATGTGGAGTTATTCTCCCATACTTTCCTTGATTTGGCTGGTACCATGTTCCATCCTAGCCATCGAGTGTATCGTGTTAGATGGTGATAGATCATTGTAGCCTTAATATTGAGATTTCTACTAGTCCTAAGAATTAACTCTCATTTTATTTTGAATCGGGAAAATCATCCTCCTGTTAGCGGCATTAATGAACCCATATTCCTAAAGTTGGATGCAGTTGATGCAGTGTAACTACCTATCCTATCAGTCATTACTATCACAAATATGTTTTTGTTGGTAAACCTTGTAAATTGATGATGACTTAGAAAAATTCATACATGCGCGAGTCTTATTCTCCATGGGCATTTCACATCCTCTTTCACACCCCTTCCTTACTTCCTTCTGGGCTACACGGTCATCGCGACCCCTGGCAGGTCATAGTGTCTCCTTGTTAGAAAAACAGGATCGTGGAGCAATAAAATAAAACAAATGCATAAATAAAACACAGAAGATACACAATACAATAGAGACAAAGATATATGTGGTTCACCCAGTGTGGGACACTTCCACCAGAGAAATTTCCAGGTCCTTCCTTTATTATTATCCAGCAAATGAAGGGATACAACCTACAACAAACCCGTTGTAACTTCCTCTTCTTTCTCTCACGGTCTTCTATCTCAGAATACAATACTTGCAATGATCCATAGCTGCAATAAATTTCCCTCATAAAAGAGGGTTTCCTTCCAGGGCAAAAAACCCTAACATAACTTCTACCATCATATCCGTGACCTTATGATGAATGGTCTAGATTTAAAATGAAATTACAATATACATTTACAAGGCAATTTTTCCTTCAGGGGATTTGCCCCCGAACTCCCTCTTTCCCCTGGACCCCCAAGACCTCGCAGAGGGGGTAAACCCCCTCTGCACTCCCCCACATGGAAGAGTGTACATTATTCTAGGGTGTAAAGTATTCATGGGGTATAAACACGGCTGAAAACAAAGACCTCTGAATCAGGAATATAATCAAGCTCTACAACCAACAATCTCCCACTTGGAGACTGATCTCAACAACTCCATTGTTGTTGTATCTAATGGACTATGATACTTCTTGGACCTGGAAAATTTCTCATCTTCATATTCATTCTTGAAGACCAATTGAAACTGAGAAGGAACTCAGTTTCTCTTTAGTTACTCCCTTTGTTAACATGTATGTAGGATTCTGGCTAGTGTGTATCTTTTCCAACTTCAAATTTTCATCTTCCAAGATGGATCGTATGAAATGGTGCCTAAGTTGTATATTCTTAGTATTTGAATGGAAGGTTGAGTTATTTGCAAGATGAATGGCACTCTCATTGTCACAGTACAACCTGTTATTCTCCTTATTTCCCAATTCCTCCATAAACCTTTGTAACCAATTCAATTCTTTACTAGCCTCTGTAGCAGCAACATACTCTGCCTCTGTTGTTGAAAGTGCAATAACCTTCTACAATTTCGAAATCCAACTTATTGTTGTTCCACCTACAGTAAAAACATACACTGTGGTGCTCCTCCTACTGTTATAACCCTAATTTGCACCAGACATGCTTACCTGGCATCAGGCCATCTCATATTCCTTCTTTGCCTTTGCCAAAACAATACTGAACAACTCTTCTTAAAAACCCCTTTTATAAAGTCCCACATACCCTGCTCCATTACTGCACTCGTGTACATGCTAGCAGACCCAAGATAGCTCGCATGTACCTACAAAAGCATGAAAAAAGGAAAGTTGTTGATGGAGCACACAAATTTGGGTAAGTTAACTAAACCTTTCGGCCATGCATGGTCGGTCATTCGACCAAATACCTAGCTCCTTATAACCTATAAAATAAGGGGTAGGGGTCCCATTTGAAAAGGAGGAGAATCATAGTAAAGAAACTATACTCGATTAAGCATTCCCTTTGTCCCAACCATTAGCCATCCTTGTGTAAAGAGAAGTATAGAGAAAAGCAATTGGAAGACAGTGGAAGAAGAGACCAGGATCAGGATCGAGGAGCATTATCCAACTTTATCATTGTAAGGTATCATTGTGAAGTTAATAAAAGAATTTATTTTCCTGTCCCACCATATGAGATTGTCATTATTGGAATATTGATTGTATGATTGATTAAATCTCTAACCCGTTAATTCATAGATCAAATGCATGTGGAGTTCTTTGTTTGTCTTTAGTGAATGCAGGTTAGCATTGGGAGGAGAGTTGCAGTCAAAGAACGACCAAGCGCAAAAAGGGATCGACATCAAACACGAAAAATAAGGTACGTCAACTTAATCTCTTGAGCCTTGTATTTACATATGAGTAATGGGGGTTTAGGCATGGGATGATGGTAAAAAGTAAGAATCTTTAGGTCATTTCTGCAAGCATGATAAAACCCTTAGTGCTAGTCTATAGGAGGGATTTCCCACCCACAATAGAATTGGCGACCATACTGGGGAACTCTAGGGTTTCTGGGAATTTTTTTTTTCTTGGGTATTTTTAAGAACTGGTTTCATTTCTTGTTTTTTAAGTTTTTGTAAAAGTCTGAGCTAACATAGATTCTGGTCTTCCATACCAATTATCTCTATTTCTTTGCTTGATTGCATTTTTTTTTTGAGACCCACAGAGGTACACGTGGCCTATATAAGGTCTGCATGCATGTACCCGCGCCCTACCTTCCCACAACCCACGTGTACACGCTAGCTGAGGAAGTGTCAGTCGCGTGTATGATTCCAAAAAATTTCTTTTAGAGAGGCATTCATCCTCTCCCCTGTCAGAAATAATCCTTCTCAGGGGTTTTCTGGAACTCTTTCTAGTATTTGTTGTTTGCAGTCTATAGCTTAGGTTTCACCTCATATTGGTTTGTTCTATGAATTTTTCCTTGAATTGTTTTCTTTTTTCTGTTAAAGTAAGTGTTTGAGTCTTCAAGAGATCCTGGTTCTCAATACCAGTAGTCTTTGCCTGGGCTGGATTGCTTGGCCTTTCATTTGTCTTAGAGTTTTAGAGATACATGCAGCTTGTATAAGGCCAACACGCGTGTACACGCGCCCTGACTTTACACAACTCGCGTGCACACACTTGTTGTTGAACTGTCAACAGCGTGCCTGTGGACATGGATGATTTTAGGGGCTAAATTTCGCTCATGGGCTAATTTTCCATGGTTTTTCCAAAAACGAGATTTGCTATTTTAAAAATGATTCGCCCAAATTCTATAAGATAAAATTATTTTACCTTAAAAATCGCCAAAATTATATAAAAACTATATAAAATCCTTAGAAATTTGAATATTTTTACAAAAATATCGCCAAACATTTATAGTTGGCATATGAAGGATTGGTAAGATTCGCCAAGGTTTCTACATTTTAAAATAAATTTCCATCCTTAAAATCATCCCTGCCTGTGGAGAAAAGTTTTGTTTAAGGTGAGGCAGTCATCCTTTCCTTTGACAAGAGTTATACCTCTCAGGTTTTTAGGTCTCTGTGATAGCGGTCAATAACTTAGGTTTGATCACAGCAATAGCTTTCTTTTTCATTAAGAAGTTTTCCTCAAAATTTGCTTTTTATAGGGTTTTTAGACAAGTGTGAGAGTCCAGTTTTAATTTTATTGTGTGTTATTTTTAAAGTGACTCTTTGCGATCTACGCTTAGGCCAGAAGTTTTCTTGTTTTTTACTTGTTGATATTTTTCCTTTTTGCTTTGTGAGCATTCAAATAAAAATAAAATAAAATTATTTCTTTGTTTGGTTAAATAGTCTTGGTTTGCATTAGTAACTAGGAAAAGTCTTTTATTTAATAAGTTCTTGACGGTTTACTTAGATCATAAGTAGCTCGTAGTCGAGTGAAATCCTTCTTTAAGTTTGTTGTTGAAAGATCTTAGAAAATTTTTAGTTTGAAAAGTTGTTTAAGATTTGAGTCAAGAAGAAGTTATTTTGTTTCCAGCTTTCTGTTTATTTTTCTTTCATCTTTCAAACATCACTAGTTTCACTTTCATAACCTTCGACTTAAGACAAGCCATAAAAATTAACGCTAAATCTAAAATTCATTAGACTTTTTATGTTTGTAGTGTCAACCAACTAGTTTAGGGTTAGGGCCTTGAATAAGGTTGGAGAAGAAACTCGTCAAGGGCATTAAATCAAACATTGGAGTTTGAGTTAGGGAGTGTCAAAGTCCAGTATTGTGAAAGTTATCTGGGACCCCCCTCTAACACAGGGGATAAACATGAGGTCGCGTGCGGAATGGTAGCGAAGATAACCCCTCCAAAGCTAGACCAATCATAATGGAGAACACATATAGAGGGCTTGTCTTGGGATTCCGTCGATTGCATTTTCCACGAAGCTTCGTGGGTCTCGAATCCATTCAAGGTCCTCAGTTGTCTTCCGGACCACTTGCCTTTGATACCCTTGACAGGTTTCGGGCTTGATACCCTGCTCATTGTGGTCTACCCGACTTTTGACTGTACCCGCCTGGTGACTGTTCACGCGTTGGAAACCTAGTTGCCTATCTTTTTTAGAGACATACACAGGTGACTGCAGGGGTATACCGCGGTACCTAGGACATACATTGGGCCACGCTTTGCAGAGTATACCTGAAGGGTGCTTCCGTGTTTGAGTTGCACTTGCACCGGTAATTTGCTCTAGTGTTGGTTGTTGTAATTGTTCTTCCAACTAGTTTAGTGTTTGCTTGTTGTATCTTGGAGGGACATTTTTAGTGTGTATTGTTTTTTGAACGAATAGAAATCCCTAGTGTGTCTTTGATCTTCTCACACAGTGGAGGATCACGAGCTTCGTCGGTCATGAAGCCTTTTGGGCCTATCACCGGTTACACTGGAGCCACCTCCGCCACCACTAAGGAGAAAGCTAGACCAACAAGGGTCTTTTGAAGTGACTGGGTCACAGGAAAATGTACCCGAACAACATCCAGAGGAAATGACCATTTTAAACCTTGGAGTGAAAGCTCTTGGTCCATCTGAAACTCCAACCACTAAACTTTCAACACCTGTCATCGTACAAATTCACCCTCACGAGTGCTAGATTGTGTCGCACGCAGCAATGGAAACAAATGCTGCCACTTCTTCTGGGAATTCTTCAATTCCCACTACGGTTGTCACCACGGGGGATATTCCACCTCCTAACCTATCGTCACCAGTCCGATCCACCATGGTCTCGACCACCTCTACCTTGAGCAGTGGTCCAATTCCATCTATGGCAGCGGCCACTACCCCTTTCACACTGAGTGCGACGGGCCCTCTATTCTCATACGAAATGCCTAGCTCAGGTACGAGTCCTGTACTTTCCTACTCCACTTTATAGACTTTAGGTCTGGGGGTAGGGAGCTCTAACGCTCCTCTGTAAGGACACATGGGGGGCACTTCAATTCCTTTTAACTATTTTCCTTACGGGGGAGATCATATACCTCCTTCGTCCCCTTCGCTCGACGACACCCACCAGCAATCCATCCGACCATCCACGCACCATAGTTTATTTGGAGTAGGGAGTCAAGGACCACCTTCTCATAATATGTCGATAGGTTCGACATCATTTCCTTTGTTCGGTGCATTTAGTAACAATGCTTTCTCATCAATTGCTTTCCCGACTGGGGGCAACCCCGGTTACGGACAACCTATTCCTATGCAGGGTACTATTCATGCATAAGGGGAAAACCCAGGAACTTCTTTCACATCAGGACCTTGGAATTCTTAGCAGGGATCAGTTTCCTCATCAGGAATGCCGATCTGGGGAAATTCTTTTCACAACCAATGGAACCCCGGACAAGGTACTATGCCTATGCCCATGGGATCGACATGGGGCAACCCTTCCCAAAGTCCTCTCAATGTAATGCACGCCCAACCATCTACATCCTATTTTGGGAATCAGTCGATGATGTCTCCTCACACGTAGAATCCGTACGCTGGTCATGGCCATGGTTTTTACCAGAACCCAGGCCAACAACCAAACTTTTCTTGGAAACCTGGTGCCAGTCAAACTCTAGGTCCCTTTTTCCACGGTTATCACCAACAACCCAAACTACCTTTCCTGGAAACCTTGCATTTTCCAGACTTGACAAGGTTGTTGAATGACCCTATCTGTCACGATTCGTGTTGTCCCCCTATGCCGACGAAGTTTCCTTCAGACATACCAAAGTTCAAATCCAAGCCTAACAAAGATACAGGAGATCATGTGACCACCTTCCATCTTTTGTGCTCGTCTAACTCATTGAAAGACGACTCCATACAGTTGTGATTGTTTCAACGTACTCTCATTGGGAGTGTCGGAAAATGGTACATTGAGCTTGACCTCTCAAGATACTCTTCCTTCGACGAATTGGCAATGGCTTTCCTAAACCATTTCCAATTACCTATGAGATACGACGCTGGCACATTATTGCTGACCAATTTCAAATAGATAAAAGCGGACCATATCTCTGATCACATCCGAGAATGGAGACGCCGGAAGAGTTTAATTAAGGTTCCAGTTCCACCGGCATTCCTTCTTGAGTGGTTCCTTAAGTCTTTGGTCCCATAGTTATCCAAAGATGTCATGACGTCGAGAGTGTTTTCCGAAGAAGATGTGATCATGAGATCTCAACAGCTTGAGCTAATCTACTCTCAGTCTGGTTTATTATACGAGATCTTGCCAGATGCGCCATGCTCAATACTTGATAAAACCAGATAGAGAGTTGGACCACATGCCAAAGGTATTGTTGGTTCAACAAAAACAAATCTCGCTGAACAACTGACGAAGAAATTGTAGCAATTGTCTATACAACACACAGCGGCTATCCAAACTACTTTTTTGGCTGGTCCCCCTACCCAAACGTCGGATGTACACATAGTGCAATCGAAGAATCCAAAGGCCACCCAACAGACTGATGGAAAGAAAAAATAATGAAAGAAGGGCAAGGGGGATAAGAAACCCACTAATAATTTTGATAGGGAAAACACTGAGAAACGAAAGGCGAGGTGTCCATGCAACCTGTGCGCAGAAGACCACCCAACCCACCAATGTCATCGGCTTGCAGAAGCCCAAAATTTTGTGACACATCAACAACCTACCGTGTTAACCAATCCATTTCAACATGGGCAAAACGTAACCCAAACCTCTACAAGCGCGGAAGGGGGCAGTCAAGAACCCTCTTCGTCTTTGAACAATCCTACATCCGTGAATGTGTATATGATGAAGGGTGATGTTTTTATATCGACTAGAGCACATGAATACAGTAAACCAAGAACTTCTGAGAAGGGCAAAGAAGCCAAAGTCCCATCTCTTCCTCTCCAAATCGAGAAGACTTTGGGCGAAACAATGACACGCATCCAAAAAGGTGTGTTCAAGAAAGCTTCTCACAACCCAAATGCAAGGGCCGCCCATAACTATTCTGTGGTAGAGGATTTGTCCCAAACCCCTTGTTCGATGTCTGCTTTGGAGGTCCTCCAAAGCTTTCCTTCCCAGAGGAAAGCTTTGTTATCCTCTTTAGGATCTACCGAGACTTGTAATTTGGGTACAATCATGTTGGATACAACTGACTTAAAACCTCATATTCCTTACCACGTAGCATTTCAGATGGTAGTGGCTTACCCCATGAAAAATTTTACTCGGAACATTTTCCACATGGTGGTTGATGAGGGCGGCTTGACATGCGTTATGTTGTTGGCATGTTGGAATGCCATTGGCCAGTCTGTTTTGTCTTTGTCACCTACTCTTCTCACTGCTTTCGACGGTCGTTCATTCCGACCATATGATATCACTCCCTCTTTCCCTGTACAGTTAGGAGGGAAGACCGTGTGCATCGAGGTAGAAGTAGTCGACGCATCCCTCGACTACAATCTCTTGTTAGGAAGGAGCTGGACTTATGCCATGCAAGCAGTGGTTGCTACAGTTTTTCGAGTCTTGTTGTTTCCACAAGAGGACCGGATTGTGACCATTGATCAATTGTCTTTCTCTAGACCCGACCCTTCATTGGGGGAATCCGCAGTCCCGATGATTGATAATCCCCAACCGAGTATCGTCAACGTAGGATTTGGTTTGTGCCCATCTTTGATGGGTACCTTCGATTATCGGCCCCCTCAAGACGATGTCAAGTTCATATCAGACCACCATAAGGTTGAGATTTTCCAAGTTTCATTGTTTCACATGAATTACCTCAACGATCCATGGATACTTCCTTACCCATCGGCCACGATGGAAGGGACATGGCAACCTGGCATGTCCATGCCCTTGTCTACAGCCAAAGTAGCGTACTCTTTAGTCCAGCAAGCTTCGACTGACACAGATCCAACTCCTGCACAAGAATTAGATCTAATTCTAGAGCCTATTTGGGTTCAAGGCTCTCTCGCTGATACCGATTTATTAGACTTAGTCTTGCCCTTCGACGAAGCAATAATTGAAGCAATGACTAGTTTGGACAAACCCTGGGATGATCTCCATCACAAATCATACTTCCTCCCAGAGTTAAACAAAATCGAAGCAGGAGAATTCACCTTGACTATGACTAGAGATAGGTCTTGTCCTATTAATCCCTTAGTTACACATGAGGTCTATGCCGAGGGTAATATGGAAACTATCGCTGAAAATATACCAATTAATATCTCCAGAACCCCTGGTGTCATGGAGAATGTTTTCGTTGGAGCTGATTGTTCCCCCGAAGAGATTCAAATCTACACAGATCTATTTAAAGAATTCCACGACGTTTTTTCCTGGTCTTACGAGGAAATGCCAGGCATCAATCCAAAAATAGTCGAACATGAAATCATAGCTTATCCAGATGCTAAGCCTGTTTGGAAAAAGCTTCGTCCAGTTAATCCCAAGAAAGCAACAGTCATTAAGGTTGAAGTTGAGAAACTGCTAAAAGACAGTTTTATCTATCCTATCCATTTGACCCAATGGGTGTCAAATCCTGTGCCGGTCAATAAGAAACAAGGCACGATTCATGTATGTACAAAATTCCATGATTTTAACAAGGCCTATCCAAAAGATAATTTTCCCACACTATTCATCGACCAGATAATTGATGAATGTACAAGTTGCGAGGCCTTTTCTTTCATGGATGGCTTTTTGGGATATAATCAAATACAAATCAAACCCGAAGACCAACACAAAACTGCATTCATTTTTCCATGGGGTACATTTGCCTATTGTAAGATGCCTTTTGGTCTCAAAAATGTTGGAGCTACCTTCCAGCGGGCCGTGTCTTTTTCTTTCCATGATCTCAAGCATATAGTCGAGGCCTATTTAGATGATTTAGCATATCGATCTCGTAAGAGAATAAATCATCCCACACACCTCCGACTTATCTTTGAGCGATGTCGCTACTTCTGAATTCACTTGAATCCAAACAAATGAAGCTTTTGCATAACATCAAGACATTTGTTAGGTTTCATAGTGTCAACAACATGGATCATGGTCGATCCTCTCAAGGTTGAGGCAATAGTTCAGTTGCCCCCCCCCACACACAATCCTTCAACTTTAGAGTCTACAGGGAAAGGCGATTTTTTTACGGTGTTTCATCGCCAACTATGTCGAGATCACAAAGGGCTTTATGCATTTACTGAAGAAAGATGTTCCTTTTCATTGGGATGATGATGCTCAACGCTCCTTTGAAGCATTGAAACATGCCCTCACAACTACCCCTCTACTTCGGCCACCCAACTATAACAAAGATTTCTTATTATACCTGGCTACAGCAGAGTCAACCATCGTCATGGTCTTAGTTCAGGAAGATGATTTGCTCTCAGAATATGTGATCTATTACCTGAGTCGAGGCCTAGTCGGACCAGAACTCAATTATTCTCATATAGAAAAACTTGCGTTGGCAGCAGTCCATGTTGTTCAACGGTTATGTCATTATGTTTTGTTTCGAAAGACCACCATCATTGTCATTGTGAATCCATTTCAATACATGTTGACACGACGGGTAATAGGTGGAAATATCAGTAGATGGATAGTCATCCTCCAGGAATTCAACTTAGATTTCGTTTCAGCGAAATCCAAAAAGTCATTGATCTTCGCAGAACTCATCTCGAGACTTCTGACCAAGTCAGGTGATGTTATGCCCAAAGAGTCTCCTATCAGAGGAGATATGTTTTTGATCGCATCTTTGGATCCCTGATATGGAGATATACTTGTCTGTCTCTAGACTTTGAAGTGCCCCACCTCTGCTTCTTGTGATGAGCATCGTCGTATACACCATCAGGCTAAGAATTATCTCATACTCGATGATACGTTGTATCGAAGAGGTGTAGACTGCATCCTACATCGATGCCTTACTCACGAAGAAGAAGTTATCATGCTTAATGATTGCCATATTGGAGCATGTGGTGGTCATTTGTCTGGGTTGGAAACAACCCAAAAAAAATTACAAGTAGGTTACTTATGGCCGACACTAATCAAATATTGTACCAAATCGGTCAAGAAGTACCACCCGTGTCAGATCTTCTCTTGGAAGATGAGGGCACATCCCGCTCCCATGTTTCCTGTCATCACAGTTGGTCCCTTCACCAAGTGGGGGATTGATTACACTACATGCAACCCTCCTTCAGCAAGGGGGCATTGTTATATCATTGTCATCGTAGACTACTTCACGAAGTGGGTCGAAGCTATGCCAACGTTTAAAGATGATGGAGAGACTGCAACTCTCTTTTTATTCAACCAGATAATAGCAAGGTTTGGCGTCCCGAGAGAGATTGTCATTGACCATGGCAGACACTTTCAGAACAAAATGATGACTGAATTAACGTCAAATCTTGGGTTGTGGAAAGAACACTCGTCACCCTACTACCCCCAAGAAAATGGTCAGGTGGAAGCTGTAAATAAATCTCTTAAGACTATCCTACAACGAACAATCAACTCAGCCAAGTCAAATTGGCATTTGATGTTATACTCTGCATTATGGGCTTACCGAACGTCTATTAAGACTGCAACTAGTTTCTCACCTTTTCAACTCATTTACGGGCTGGAAGCAGTCTTGCCTATAGAATGTCAGATCTCGTCCCTAAAATTGGCAGTACAGTTATTGCCAAACACTTATCCACTTGAAGAACGGTTATTATACCTTGAGAAACATTGTGATGTGGCCCTGGCCAATGAGGCTCACAAAAATAAAGTCAAGTGTCAATATGATCGGTTCATTCGTCCTTATATTTTCTCTGAAGGCGACCTTGTCCTAGTCTATGACCAAGATAAGGACCCCCTGGGGGCAGGAAAATTCAAACCCATGTGGTTCGGACCTTTCACCATAAAAGAGGTTCTAAAAAAGGGTGCTTATCGTCTGGTTGAATTTGAGGGAAATGGTTTAATGGAGCCTAGAAATGGGCTCTACCTCAAGAAGTATTACTCATGGGTAGGTCACCTTGGGTAACTTTTTGTAACATATGTATAGTATTTGTACTATTACTTTCTAGTTTCTTTTAGTATTATGGACGTGTCATTTTTTTATGTTATCTTTTGTCACTATGGAGGATGTCAAGTGAATATGAGGTGTTCATTGGGTACGCAGACGGTTCTAGCTGGCACACTCGAAGGCTTTCCTCCACAGCTTGGGTAATTTTTACGCCTCGAGGCCAGTTATTATCTTCCGGAGGTATATGCTTAGGCGACACCACAAACAATGTCGCCGAGTATAGTGCAGTTATTGATTTTCTTTGTGACATCCTATCATTTGGTATCTCTCATCTCTGGGTCTATTTAGACGCTCATCTAGTTGTGTCTCAGTTAAATAGAGTCTACCATGTTCATGATCTGACTTTACACCAACTATTCCTTAGGGTGGGTCTCTTAGAACGAAGCTTTGATTATATTACATATTTTCATGTTCCTAGGAGATTAAACCAAGTTACAGATACTCTAGCTAATCAAATTTTAGACTGGCATCTCGCACACATATAAAAAGACATACACATAAACATGTAAATACATTTTTAAAGGCAAATATGATCCATAAGACACAAAAAGACATAAAAATCCATATATAATATCATAATCATCAGAGTACATAGGTGGATGCAAGCACCTCAAAAAATATGACCAGTAATGAGTCATGGGGTTTATGCCCTCAAAAAATATATACAGGTGGAGCTATCAAAGTCTAGACTAACTAAGGTCAGGGCCTGTGGGCCCTATTGTAATAATCAACAACGTTTGCCAAACTCCGAAACAGTCGGACCCACGTCCGTGGTGCCCCCACTACATGAGGCTACATGGATGGTGGTAGATCCTCAATCTATTCCATAGGGATGGTGCGAGTGAGCGAGGTAAAATTTCGCTCAAATCGTCTCAAAACCTCTCAGCCTCACCCGCTAGAAGCTCTCATGTTATTGTTGGTCCCCTTGTGGTGGCAGGTGCGACCCCTGGCTGAGGACAATGCCTTTTCCTTGCATAATCCACAGGTCGTGAGGGTCCCACATTTGCACACAATAGACATGTATCTGTCAAATACTCTGGTATAAAAATTATATGTATTTCAAAAAACAAAAATGATGCAAACTTACCCATCTTGCCTTGCTCCTTTCCTAGAGGTACAGGGGTCTCAGGATCTCTTGAGAAATCAATCCCAGCATAAGGATAATCCGCTATGGCCGGGATCTGCCGCGACAACCAAACAAAGAAGTCATCATCAAAGGACTCATTGGTCCTTCCACCACCCTGTCGTGGCAACAACACTGCACATCTACAAACCGCATGAAGAGAGGCTTGATGTCCTCATACCACCACTCGAGGACTGAAACTAGGAAATCTTTCAAATAAGAAAGAGCATAGAATCATCACGAACTCGAAGTTCCTCTGTGTCCGCAATTGGAAATCTGTTAGCTGCCTCTTCATACAATCCAGTAATGTAGTGCTCCATTCAAATATCTGTGCATTTAAGTATTGGACTACACATTTCATCTTTGCAGGAGACGCCTGATGTAGAGCCACATAACCAGTCATCCACCCAATAAGAAACACAATCGCCTACAGTGATAAATCGGTGATCCTTCTTATTGGCACTTGGGAGCTCGATCGGTCTGTACTAGCCTCACAATAAATTCCTATCAATTCTGATATATTATGAGATCTCGAAGGAAATGTCTGGAAATTGACTGGCTCCCCTCTCCTGGAGAGGCCAGTCAAAAAGTATATATCCTCTGTAGTAGGCACTAGTGACTTCCCCTCTAACATAAAAGCTTTTGTGTCATGGTGCCAGTATTCAACCAAGGCATTCAGTAGCCTAGGTTGTGCTCTCGTGAAAGGACACAGAAAAAACTTGAGCAAGCCACATTGCATTAACACTGCCACAACGTTAGGGTCTTCCCCAGCTAGTGCATTGATATCTTCATGCTCTCACTCTCTCCATTTCACATACATCCTGCACATGGGCAAATTTTCAGAGGGTTAAGCCTTTCTTTTTAAACATTTTTCACTCATGGGAGGGTCCATGTGGACTATTGTGATGGCAGTCGCGTGTACACGTGCTCTGACATCAGACAGAATGAGTGTACACGTAGGCTATCATAGGACAGCCCGTGTGGACGTAGGGCCGACCTTTTAAAGGTCGACGCCCCCCCAAGAAACCAAATTAAATACATAAATAAAGAATTAAAAAGAAAAAGGGGGTAGCTTATACTTACTTGGTCCAAACGGATGGTCGTTTCATCCACTGTAGCTCCCGAAATCACCACTTTTATCAAAGGGGGTTTTTTACTCCAGAGTCAATTTCCAAATCAACAATGGTGATAATGAGCTACCAGCTTCTATTTATAGACTTTTTGGCCCTTTTTTGTCACTTTTTTGGCCCCCTTATCATTTTCTTTGAATTGAAAACCATTTAGATTGATTCAGGAGTTGCTTTGGAAGGTTACGATCGGGTATCAGGACATTTTTTGGAGTTTTGGGTCACTTTTGACGGTACATGGGAAAAATATCAGATGGCCAACTTGAGCATATAAGTTAGGTTTCCACCCCTACTTTTTGTCTGTATCCCTTTGCCATAGGATCGATCCCACCAGGTTGCGACATGGAACCATCATTGATGCTTTAGAAGTGTCGCGATTTGGTGGTAGATCTTACCAGAACATGGATACCCTAGGTAGATCCTGGTTGCATTATGGTGTCCATGTTGTTACTAATGACTTTAGGCTCAGGAGTTCTTTTAGTTTTGCCTGATTACGAGTTTTGAGCTTCATTTGCATGACTCTTTATCACTCTTGACCTCACCCACGGGACTCCCAAAACATAACGCGTCTTCTTTTAAGCCCTTTTCAGACCCTCTAAACATGAAAAGGTTGTCGAGCGATCTTGTGGCCTTTCACGCTCGTTAAACTAAAATTTGAAGTCACGTCTATCCGGCGATAATTTACCCCTTTTTCGGTCTAGATGGTCAACTGTACGAACAAAGGTATACTCTAGAGGCCTCGAATCTCTGGAAGAGTATTCTCAGGCATAATTTTAACCCTTTTTCGGGCCTGAGGGACTAAATTTACGAAAAAGGAACCCCCATGGAGTCCATAGTTAAGCTCTTTTCATACTCCCTAAAATTGAAAAGATCGTCAAGTGACCTTATTCTTTCACACTCATTAAAATGGTCCAGAAGAACATTCCTAACGGAGTCCATAGTTAAGATTTTTTCAGACTTCTTAAAAATGAAAAAATGGCCAAGTGATCTTGTCTTTATCACACTCATTAAAATGGTTTTGAATAGACGTCTTGTCAGTGCTAGTTTACCCCTTCTTCGAACCGAATAGACTACCTTCGAAAAAGGTACCCCAGTGGAGTCTCCTTTTACGTTTTTTAGACTCTCTAAATATGAAAAACCACCAATATTACCTTCTCTAGGCTCGTTAAACTTACATCGAAGGACGTTACCATTGTGTGTTTTGATAACCGCGTTTGCATACCTGCGTCTTTGGTCTAATGTTGGCTCCATGTTGCTCTCAACTGAACCATATGAAGCATGCCTTATACGCAAGACCTGTAGCACTTTTCCTCTGCATCTTGACACCTTTGGTCCTAGGAGGGATTTTTCCCAAGTGTCGTTTCTTTCAACATCAGTCGTGTCCTTGCGCCTCGAACTTGTATGTTTGCGACACTCATTCCTTCTTTGTAATGTAACATTCTTTTATTATTTTTCCAAAATTATTGAAAAAGACAAAAAAATCAAATATACCCCAAAAAGAGGAAGGGAAAAGTATTTTCTTTTTATTGGTAGCACAATGAGTCACCCTTGGATAAATCACATATGTTTGTTTTTTCATCAAACCCTAGGATTTAATATGACCTTAGGAAGTTGTTCCCACTACATTGAGTTGTGTCCTCCTCCCTTTGGTTATTCTTCCAAACATATGGAGAGTTTGTGTTGCCTCATGCCTCGTAAACTTATGTTAATTCCATGCTTCCTGAGTCTCGTCATTTGTCATGCTATTGTCCAAGGGAAGTTTTTACCAAGCCTGAGTCGGCCCCTCTGCAGTTTGTCTCTTTCCCTCATGCCCGGCCATCCCAAAAGTCCAATCAAGTCTTTGTTCGAAATCAATGAAGCCTTCAGTCTAATAATCAAGATTCTCTAGTCCGTGACTGACGAGTCGTCAAAGACCTCTATGTAGTGAAGTCGTACACTCATACCTGAGTTTTGAAGATTTTGAAGTTGTTGCTCGAGCTCTGAAGACCTCATCTCCAGCCATCAGGCCTTATCAGCTTCTAGAAGATGGATACTCTACATGTATATCTTTTTGATTTCGAGATGTAGCTTTGTTGTGTATTTCTTGTGGCTACACTTTATATATTTATATGACATGGATCTACAGTGTATTTGATTGGTAGCCATGATTTTATTTTATCCCGAGCATGGGTATGCCCGCCTTGGTGAGACAATTATTATTTTGCAGATGACACCTCCCGACTTCTGGTCCCTGGGCTCACTTGTTCGGAACATCAATGAAGATTGTTAATGTATTTCGGCCATCAGATGCTCTTCTGACCTCACACATTAGGGGGCATCTTTTATAACCCTAATTTGCACCAGACATGCTTACCTGGCATCAAGCCATCTTAGATTCCTTCTTTGCCAAAACATTATTGAACAACTCTTCTTAAAAACCCCTTTTATAAAGGCCCATGTGCCCTGCTCCATTAATGCACGCGTGTACATGCTCGTTGACCCAAGACAGCCCACGTGTACCTACAAAAGCATGAAAAAATGAAATTTACTGATGGAAAACACAACTTTGGGTAAGTTAACTAAACCTTTCATCCATGCATGGCCGGTCATTCGACCAAATACCTAGCTTCTTCTAACCTATAAAAGAAGGGGTAGGGGTCCCATTTGAAAGGAGGAGAATCATAGTAAATAAACTATACCCGATTAAGAATTCCCTTTGTCCCAAACTTTATCCATCCTTATGCAAAGAGAAGTATAGAGCAACGCAGTTGGAAGACAGTGGAAGAAGATCCCAGGACCAGGATCGAGGAGCAGTAGCTGACTTTATCATTGTAAGGTATCATTGTGAAGTTAATAAAATAATTGTTTTTCTCGTCCTGCCATATGAGATTGTCATTATTGGAATATTGATTGTATGATTGATTAAATCTCTAACCCATTAGTTCATATATCAAATGCATGTGGAGTTCTTTGTTGTCTTTAGTGAATGCAGGTCAGCATTGGGAGGAGAGTTGCAGTCAAAGAACAACCAAGCATGAAAAAGGATCGACATCAAACACAAAAAATAAGGTACGTCAACTTAATCTCTTGAGCCTTGTATTTACATATGAGTAATGGGGGTTTAGGCATGGGATGATGGTAAAAAGTAAGAATATTTAGGTCATTTCTTCATGCATGATAAAACCCTTAGTTCTAGTCCGTAGGAGGGATTTCCCACCCACAACACCTTCTATCTTTATCACTTGCCATATTTGAATCAACATATCCCTGTAGAACAGTGTCTAAACCTCCAAAACATAACGCATGAGTAGTATCACCTCTCAAATACCTGAGAATCCATTTTACTGCCTTCCAATGTTCTTTACCCAGATTTATCATATACATGCTCACAACTCCCACTACATGTGCAATATACAGTCTTGTTCAAACCATCGCATACATCAAGCTACCAATTGTTGATGAATAAAGGACCCTAGACATGTATTCTATCTCCTCCTGTGTCTTGGGACACATTTCCTTAGTTAATTTGAAATGGTTGGGAAAATGTGTACTAACTAGTTTTGCATTCTACATTCTAAACCTCTCAAACACCTTCTCTATGTACTCACCCTGAGACAATGTCAATTTGCGATTTTTCTTATTTCTTGTTATTCTCATACCAAGGATTTTCTTTGCAACACCCAAATCCTTCATTGAAAATGAATTAGCTAATTTCTTCTTGAGCACATTTATATCCTGCATATTAGACCCTTCAACAAGCATGTCATCTACATACAATAGCAAGATAATATAGCTTCCATTTTCTAGCTTTTTAAAATAAACACAGTGATCAGAATGACATCTACTTTAACCTTGTTTTGTCATAAACCTGTCAAACTTCAAATACCACTGCCTTGGATCTTGCTTTAGGCCAAACAAGATCTTTTTCATCTTGCATAGCAAATTCTCCTTCCCTTTTACCTCATACCCCTGTGGTTGTTGCATATAAATCTCTTCCTCCAAATCCCCATGGAGAAAAGTTGTTTTTACATCTAGCTGTTCAAGATGCAAATCTTCTACTTCCACAAGGCTTAAAATAGTCCTAATTGAAGTCTTTTTAACAACAGGAGAAAATATTTCATCAAAATATATACCTTTCTTTTGTGCAAACCCCTTTACAACAAGTCTAGCCTTGTACCTCTTTTTGCCTCCATCTTCTTCCTTCAACTTGTAAACCCATTTATTTTGTAATGCTCTTTTTCTTGCAGGAAACTGAACCAAATCCCAAGTCTGGTTGTTTACCAAGGAATCCATTTCCTCTTTCATTCCTTTCTCCCACTTCTTTTTGGTGTCTACCTRCATTGCCTCTTCATAACGTTATGGTTCACCAGAATCAATCAACAATAAATAATACAATGAAGGAGAGTATCGTTCAGGGGGTCTACTTAACCTGGTAGATCTTATAACAACACTTGCAGGAGTTTGAGGTACCTGTTGATCCTRTTGTTGTGCATTTTGATTKTATGGTACCTTTGGAGTTTCTTTTCCAGTGATCTCATCAAGCACTGTGTATTCTAGTTTTTATTTTTCATGTTTATTTCCCTGCAACTGATATTTGTACATGACCTTCTCATTGAATATGACATCTTTACTCCTAATGATTTTGTTATTTTCATAATTTCATAAGAGATAACCAAAATCATTAACATTGTATCCAATAAAGGTACACTTCTTGGATTTTTCCTCAAGCTTTGTTCTATTTTGTTTATCAATATGGACAAATGATTCACAACCAAAAGTCTTCAAAAAACAATAGTTTACCTTTTTACCTGTCCATGCCTCCTCTGGAATTCTACCATCCAAAGAGATTGAAGGTCCTATGTTTATTAAGTAAACAACAATATCTACAACATATGCCCATAAATGTAAGGGCAAACCAACATGTAATATCATACTCCTTGCATGCTCCATGATTGTCCTATTCATCATTTCTGACACACCATTTTCTTGTGGTGTTCCTGGAACTATCTTCTCTCTATGAATCCCATGGTATGAACACTAATCATCAAACTCCTTGTTGAAATATTCGCCTCCATTGTCTGATCTGAGACACTTCAACCTTTTTCATGTCTCATTCTCAACCAAAGATTTCCATTTCTTAAAAGTATCAAAAACATCAGATTTATGTCAAATGCAATAAACCCAAGTTTTTCTAGTTGCATCATCAAAGTAACATAATAACGAGAGCCAACAAGAGATGATACCTGACCTAGTCCCCACACATATGTATGCACACGCTCTAACCTTTCACTCTTGTTTTCTTTTCCGACTCTAAGAAATCTGACTCTCTTATGTTTTCCATAAACACAATGCTCACAGAAATCCAAATCAATTTTTTTAAGATCTAGAAACAAATTTCTTTTGTGAAGTATCTGCATCCCCTTCTCACTCATGTGTCCAAGCCTATGATGCCATAGTGTTGTATCCACTCTTGTAGAAGCTAAAGAGATAGAAGTGTTAGTGTTACCAGTACATAAATACAATGTACCTACCTTCTCTCCTTTTTCTATCACCAACGATCCTTTGGTGACCTTACAGACCTTATCTGTAAATATGGATGTACAACCTTCACTTGCCAACTTCCCAGTTGAAATTAGATTTTTCCTTAGATCTGGAACATGTCTTACCTCTTTCAACAACCATTGGTTTCCATTTCTTTGCTTTATTTTTACCTTTCCCATTCCAACAATTTGGCATGGTGCATCATCACCCAAATGAACCTGTCCAAAATAACCTTGAACATAATATAGAAAATGTTTCCTATGGGGTGTGACATGAAATGAATCCCCTGAATCTACTACCCAAGACTCAGAAATATTATCTACAGAAAGAATCAAAGCATCTTGTAACACATCACCTGTTACATTTTCTTCCTGATTTTTCTCATGTTGCTCATCTATTTGTTTCTTTGGAGCTCTACAGTCTTTCTTCAGATGTTATTTCTTCCCACAATTCCAACACTCTCTCTTTCCAAATTTGGATTTGGATCTGCCCTTCCTAGAATTTTCGTGGTTCCATGAGCCCTTTCCTCTATCATTTTGTCTTCCCATGTTCTTCGTGTTTAACACATTACCTCATGTCTCACATGTTCTTTTCCATCTCATTTCCTCGCTAAGGATAACACCAAAAAAATCATCAAATTTTAAAATGTTTGAACCAGGGACAGAGTTACTTACAACCGTGACCAAGCCATTCCAGCTTTCTGGCAATGAGCACAAGATTAGAAGAGCCCTTAACTCATCATCAAAGTCCACTTTTACATAACTTAATTGATTAGTAACCGTATTAAATTCATTTAAATGATTTGCAACATACCCACCTTTTGACATATTCATATTAAATAATCTCTTAATTAGAATACCTTATTGGATGTCGAGGGTTTTTCATATAATTTAGCCAATGCATCCATCAGATCCTTCGTTGTCTTTTCTTTCGAAATATTGAAAGCCACCGACGCTACCAAGCTCAGTCGTATCGTTCCTAATGTCTTTCTTTCAAGAACCTCTGGTTCTTCATCCTTCATGGTCATCGACTTCTTTTCAATTCCACCCAATGGTAGGAATAGATCCTTCTGATATAAATAATCCTCCATCTGCATCTTCCATAACTGGTAGTTTTGGTCGTTAAATTTCTTGAACCTAAACTTTCCATCTTCCGCCATTTCTCCCACTCAAACTAGGAACCCTCTTTTCCTGCAAGTTACCTTTTTCTCTGATACCAGTTGTTAGAAAAACATGATTGCAGAGCAATAAAATAAAACAAATGCAAAAATAAAACACAGAAGATACACAATACAATAAAGACACAGATATACGTGGTTCACGCAGTGTGGGCTGCGTCCACCCTAGAAATTTCCAGTTCCTTCCTTTATTATTATCCAGAAAATGAAGAGATACAACCTACAACAAACCTATTGTAACTTCCTCTTCTTTCCCTCACAGTCTCCTATCTCAGAATACAATACTCGCAATGATCCATAGCCACAATACATTTCCCTCATAAAAGAGGGTTTCCTTCTAGGGAAAAAAAACCTAACATAACTTCTATTGTCAGATATGTGAACTTATAATGAACGGTTCATATTTACAATGAAATTACAATATACATGTACAAGGCAATTTTTCCTTCAGGGAACGTTGCCCCCTGAACCCCCTTCGGGGGATCGCTTTCCCTCGGACCCTGCAAAGGGGGTAACCCCCCTCTACACTCCCCCATGTGGAAGATTTTACATTCTTCTAGGGTGTAAAGTATTCATGGGGTATAAACATAGCTGAAAACAAAGACCTCTGAATCAGGAAGGTAATCAAGCTCCACAACCAACACTCCTCATACGTTCCCATCTATTCACCTTATTCCATGGAGGCATGGTCGGTTTTGATAGTATACATTGACTAACTAGCTCTCCCATGCTTATTTCCATCCCATATGTTTTCTCAATGGGGTTGAGGAAGGGTGAGGTAATAAATGTTCTTTTGGTCATCATATAGGGAGTAGTCGTTACCCTTCTTTATGCAGGTGGCTTCCTTCCTTGCCCAGTGGAAAACCAATGGATCGGGGGTATGGGATGCTCAGTTGGTAGCGTGCGTCGGGGCTTCATATATCGACTGCACGCTCTCTCCCCTACTTGGCTATCCATCATCATTCCCAAGGACATGTGTAGCAGCATATACTTACATTTGGTTTGAATCTTTCCTGCATGGATTCTTCCACAATTACCCATTCACGATAAGTTTCTCGATGTGCTACCCACCATCACATAGGTATTCCTATGAGCACATCATCAAGAGAGAAAACCCGGTGGTGTTTGGGAATGTGTTGCATCCAATAAATAAACATATCCACCGGATCTGTCCCATCATACTGGTAGGATCCAAATTCTTCCTCACGCACTTTGGCAGTGATATGCATGCATCTCCTTGTCAAAACTTTGTATAGTTTTTGTTGTCACCTATCCATGTCATCTTTGGAATTGGTATCATAGGACTTCATGCTTCACCAACTTAGCTCTCCATCTACGATGGGATTGATATAATCTTCCTTTTGACCAATGATTTTGTATATGCTCTCAATAATAGAGTTTCGCGCATCCTCATCCACCAACTCATTGTACATGTCCCCTTCATTAGGATCTAGAGGTGTGATCATGCACAGGGTGTCCATCTCAAATGACTTATGCCTCTTCTTCAAATTCAACACCTTATTCTTGTCGAATTTCCAATCAATGCAAATAAATTCAAGGTAGGGATTAGAGTCATCCATAATATCTATGACTTCAAAGTCATCCTTCGCCTTCACCCCTTCTATATTCACCTCAAATTTCTCCATTCGACCTATAGGGTAGATCTTGTATTGGTTTTCCAACCACACCTGGATGGAAAATCAAACTAAACTCGGTTTACCCATCAACTCCTAGGACTTGTTTCATAGAATGTTCACGTCGAATCCCAGATCTAGCATGACTCCATCCATTTCATAACTACCAAGTTTAGTTTCATTTTCAATTCTCTTCCTATGCACTTATTCTTACTGACCTAACACATATTTGTTTCCAGTATGTGGGGCTGATATAGTTCTCTCCATCTCTTTTTCCCCCATGCAGGTAGATAACATTCGTGTCAACTTTTTCGTAACATCAAGATCATTTATAAATCTCAAACGACAATGCAAGAAGGTACTTACTTGATCTTCGATCTCTATCTCACAACCCAAGTCACACAATGCTTCTTCATGCATCATGTGCTTCAAGTCCTCAAGGTGATGTTCCTCAATTTCTATTTTCACAGTGCATCGCAGCTCTTTCGATCTACGTGCTTCTTCTAATGACATTTGTATTGCATATTGTATTTTTTCATCACGAGAGATTTCTCCAATGACCTCTACGTCACACGTTGTAATTATTCATGGGTGTAAGCCTCTTCTAGTGACCTATGTGTCATTTGTTGGAATTATTCACAAATACGAGCCTCCTCAAGTGACCTTTGTTTCACATGTTGTAGCTCCTCTCTCACCCTTTCTTCTTTTATGGCCCTCTACGCGTCATGCAAAAACTGCTTCTATCGAAATGCATCAAACTTAGGAGGGGGTTGCCTGACCCTTCTGATATTCCCCTCTGGCCTTTGACCCAAGATTTCACCATGCTTGAATTCCATTCCTATATTCATTACTCCTCGGTTTATCACCCCTAACATCAACCTCCTCATCCTTCTTCTTATTCTCGCATGGCTCTGCATGAACCATGTTGCAATGTGCCCTATTTTCTTCCCATTTTTTCAATAAGTGGGGGAAATATTTTGTGACATGCTCGGGGATATAACAATACCCATAAAGAGCGTGCGGTTTGGTACTGTTGAGATAAATTCCTGCTTCCTAAATTTCCCTCCCCTTTTATATTTTCCCAACTTCTTTTTTCCATTTCTTTTCCCTCTTCTATACTTACCCAAATTCCCTTTTTCATTTCTCCCTTTTTAGTTACTATACTTAGTCATTTTTTCAAAAACTACGGGTTTGTGGGTTGGCAGACTCGTGGGTTATCACTTCCTATTCCCATATCATGAGTCTGACCAACCGCTGTATCATCCTATACTTAACCATTTCTGCATTCGTGGGTTCCGAGGTTGGTGGATTCAAGCTTTCATATCCCAAGTTATGTGATATACATTTTTCACCCAAAATATCTAGGATCTACATTTTGACCATTAGACTCCCCAAGCTCTTAAGTATCTCATATCTCCTATATTGAGTCTGATTGACCACGTTACAAAACTTAGCCAATTTTCGACCTTTCACAACGATGGATTCTCCAGTTGGCGGGTTCACAAAAATCCCAAATCTTAATTTCTCTCGCATGTCCCCGTCACCTTTGTGATTTTCCCAATATTCATTTAGTATGGTTTAATAATAATAACTCATCATGCAGGTTCTATAAATATTTCCATTAATAAGCAAAGGGCTCAAGGATATTTCATATTAAACCACATTAAAGAACAATTTGCAGAATATTATATTATATCTCTCAAGCGCTCATTTTAAATATTATCTGGATTAAAAGAATGCTCTCATCAACTTATGGAAGCAACATCTCGACAACAGTTCTGTGGAGATACTTTGAACATTTTTGGATGTGAGGACTAGAAATTTCAGTGGTCTAGAGCGTATTCTTACTACTCATCCCCTTCTACTCAGAAGGAAGTAATTTGGACATCTAGAATTGCTCGTGCAGGTTGTAACGTCCCCGGCCACCAACAGGCCGGGAAACACCACTACTCACAGACTTCACTTATCTCTGATACCAAATTTTAATGTCCCCAGCCACCAATAGGTTGGGAAATGCCACTACTCATAGAATTCACTTATCTCTGATACCAAATTGTAACATCCCCGACCACCAACAGGTCGAGCAATGCCACTTCTCGGAACATACATACATACATACATACATACATACATACATACATATATATATATATGACATGCATTTTAATGAATCTTAAAACAATTAACACAGATTTACTGCTACCATACATATTCAAATGGAATTGACAGTAAGTCCACATGCAACGGAACACCTGATACATTTCAAGAAACACAGACATGCGTAACATACATAACTAAGCACGGAAATGATACATATATTTTAACTGGAGTAAAACCACCAACTATGTGTAGACCTTCCATGAACCTCCCAGCCTTAGACCACACTGCTCATCATGCTCAGCAGTGGGTCACCCCTGAGCTGGGACTAAAATCCATTGGGCAAGGGAATTCTAGGCTTGGCAAGGACAACAAGGAAGTTGCACAAAACAACAGGAAGGATCTTTTATCCCTCGAGCCACTTATGCCCACAACCCATAGACCCTCATTCCCCACACGCCTGCTCCACCCCATGAGGGTACACCTTCACTAATACAAGTCCATCGGCTAGTACACCTCCCTTACCTTGGGCTTCAACAATAGGATGGACCAGAAGTCTCAGAGTATTGTAGCTTCTACGGGACTCCCTTCCAAATGAACTCACTTCCCAACAAACTCTCTCACCTTGGAGAGTTGCTCACAGAAATCACAAATTGCTTCTTCAATTCATCTCCTAAGCAATACTACAACAACATTCATCTAACATACGGGTGATGACAACAATGGGAAATGGTTATGAACACCAAAAATGGAAACAGCCTAACGCTAAGAAACAAAATGACTCACGCGTATACAAATGTGTTCGGCTTCACCGGACACACACGGAACAACTCAAGTATGAATGAAAGATTCCAAAGGTGTGTACTAGGTATAGAGGCGATGATGATGGATAACTGGTTCAATGCGTGAATCCATGGTCAATCAAGAAGGTGACAAATCGTTAGAGAAACGTAAAGGGTCGTGAGGAAACTCGAAACTGGTCCAGACGCAAGGATGGGAAGCAATGCCCGAATGGGAAGCCCACCCGCAACGAACTGGCTTCCTCAGCTATAAACTGCATGCACCTAGGTTGACACATGTATTCCTGAAGCCACATGAGTTCCACTTAGCACTTGTTAACTTTTTCCCAGGAACTTAGGACAACATGGCTTAAGTCAACCATAGCCTTTGGGAAATAATAATAAAATATTATTCTCTTAGAGGTAATCCCTTCTAGCTTAGCCCCTAGGCCTAGACACTTATCCCCCCTCCCTTACCCTAACCAATCAATCTTATTCCCCCATAACTCTTCTTCGTGGTCGGTCTACATGCAACAATGTAATTTTATTAATGATGTGAGTACTTACATATACAAAATTAAGCTCATTGGCCTTGGCATTTGGCTCACCAGCCTAATAAACACATAAGTCTCTCATCTTATAACCACTCAGCTCACCAAACTATAAACATAATTACAATTTAGTAGAGGCTCGACCTTGGGGTATTACAATCCCCTCCCCTTATTTTTGCACTGTCCTCAATGCAACTTATTTACACAACAACAACAAGATTTCCAAAATCTTCAAAAAGATGCGGGTACTCTGCCCGCATAGCATCTTCATGCTCCCATGTTGCGTCCTTAGGACCGTACCAAGTCCACTGGACTTTTACAAGCCCTATGGCTCAATTTCGGAGCTGCTTGCTTTTCCGGTCCAGTATACGCATCGGATGCACCTACAAGACACCTTCTTTCTCCACCTGAGTCACATTCCAATCAATCACATGATTAGGATCAGGTATATATTTCTTAAGAAATGAAACATGAAACGCAATATGTACAGTCATGGATGCAGGCAATGCAATCATATAAGAAATTGGTCCAATCCTTTCTAGAATTTCAAATGGCCCACAATATTAAGCTGCCAACTTGGAACAGTTTCCCAACTTCAGGAAACTTATGTTGTCTTTCACTTTCAAGAAAACATGATCACCCACTTTAAACTCCATGTCCGTCTTGTTCTTATCAGCATAACTTTTCTACCTGTCTTGGGCAGCCTTCAAATTATGCTCAATCTTCAGCATTTGGTCTTCCATTTCCTTAAGAAACTCTGGCCCAACCACTTCCCTATCAGCTGGGTTATCCCAGCTTACTGGGGTGTTTCACTTTCTACCATAAAGTGCTTCAAATGAGATCATCTTCAGTGATGCTTGATACCCATTGTTGTAGGTAAATTCTACCAAGTGTAGATAATATTCCCATTTATATGGTTTGTCCGTCACGTACATCCTTAACATATCTTCTATCACTTGGTTTACTCTTTCGTTTTGTCCATTTGACTCGGGGTGATAGGTTGTGCTGAAGTTTAGATTCGTTCTGAACCCTTTGAATAACCCTTTCCAGAATTTTGAGGTGAATTTTGGGTCTCTATCAGACACAATTTTCTTGGGAATACCATGCAATCCTGCTACTTCCTTCATATAGGTATCAGAAACATTAGCTTCCTTATGAATAGTCTTCAATGGAATAAAATGGGCAACTTTCGTAAGCTTATCCACCACCACCATGATGGAATCATGTTGCTTGTCGATTCTAGGTAATCCTATGATAAAATCGATTGTCACCACTTCCCACTTCCACTCAAGAATGGGTAAAGGTTGTAGAAACCCCGCTTGGTTCCTATGTTCAACTTTAACCTTCTGACACTCCATACATCTGGCGATGTATTCTTCAATTTCCTTCTTCATGCCTAGCCAAAAGTAATGGCTCTTGACTGCTGCCACTATTTTCTGATATCCAGGGTGCCCAACATAAGGCACATTATGCATTTCTTTCAAGATCATAATTCTCAACTCTTTGGGATTAGGTACATAAATTTTGTTTTTGTAAAAGAGTGTTCCATCAGCTTCCAATTTATAATCTTCCACTTTCTACAACATCTTACCTTGTTGTAGCTTTTCCACCAATTCCAGGTACTGCAAATATGCATTTGCAGCTTCCAAAATTCTACCTTTAATATCAGTTTGATACATACAAATGGTCATAGCATGTAGTTCATGCACTCTTCTGCTGAGTGCATCAGCCACTTTGTTCTCCTTTCCTTCGATATGCTTGATATCAAAATCGTACTCACAAAGGAATTCCAACCATCTACTCTGCCTAGCATTCAATATTGGATGATCAAACAAATACTTCAGACTGTTATGGTCTGTCCTCAGTTCGAACCTCCTTCCCATGAGGTAGTGCCTCCATTTCCTCAGAGTGTGCACTATGGCTGCCAACCCCAAATCATGAGTTGCATAGTTATTTTCATGATCCTTCAGTTTCATGGACTCGTAACATATTACAAACCCATTCTGACTAAGGTCTCATCCCAGTCCTTCTTTTCATTTGTCTGTACACACTACAAAATCTTCATTTAGGTATGCAATCCTTAGGATCAAAGCACTGGTTAACAGCTACTTCAATTGCTAGAAGCTTCTCTCACATTCTTCTGTTCATTGAAATTTCTTCTCCTTCCTTTGCAAGGAAGTGATGGGGTGAGATATCCTTGATAATCTTGTAATGAACCTTCTGTAATAGCTAGCTAGACCCATAAAGGATATGAATTATGTCACATTCTTTAGCACTGACCATTCTCTGATGGATTCTATATTCTCATAATCCAAGGATATCCCATCCTTTGAAATGATATGTCCCAAGTAATGGATCTACTTTTGATAAAATGAGCACTTGATCAATTTGGCATACAACTAGTGTTGTCTTAGCACCTGCAACACCATCTTCATATGATGTTCATGCTC
Organism: Picea engelmannii; assembly: GCA_009831015.1. Classification (NCBI taxonomy): domain Eukaryota; kingdom Viridiplantae; phylum Streptophyta; class Pinopsida; order Pinales; family Pinaceae; genus Picea; species Picea engelmannii. The sequence continues at coordinate 494,747 of ML787049.1, forward strand.
TTCCTCCAACTTGTAATACACCAGGATGTCATCCAAAAATACTATGACAAACTTGTCTAGATATTCTCTAAATACACCATTTATTAGGCACATGAAAATAGTGGGTGCATTTGATAACCCAAATGGTACCACTGTGAATTCATAATGACCATACCTTGTTTTGATACCAAATTGTAATGTCCCCGGCCACCAACAGGCCGGGCAACACCACTACTCATAAACTTCACTTAGCTTTGATACCAAATTGTAACGTCCCCATCCACCAATAGGTCGGGCAACGCCACTAATCATAGACTTCACTTAGCTATGATACCAAATTGTAACGTCCTCGTCCACCAACAGGAGGCGATCTTACTGATGTCTTCATCTTTTATCCTTACCTGGTAGTACCCTGCCCTGATATCTATTTTTGAAAATATCTTTGCATCCTTCAACTGATCAAAGAGATCACTGATCCTTGGCAAAGGATACTTGTTCTTAATAATCACCTTGTTCAACTGTCTGAAATCGATGCACAATCTTAATGTCCCATATTTATTTTTCACAAACAAGACTGGGGCACCCCAAGGTGACACACTTGGGCATATATACCCCTTCTTCATAAATTCTTCAAGTTGCAATTGGATTTTTTCAGCTCTGGTGTACTCATTCTATAAGGATTTTTTGACACTAGAGCTGCTCCAGGCATTAAGTTTATAGAGAAATCAATATCTCTCTTTGGGGGTATTCCTGGTACCTCCTTGAATACATCTTCAAAATCTTTTAATACTGCATGGTATTCAATATTTGACACCTTATCCATAGGTGCTTCTTCCATATGAGCTGCAAATAATTGACAAGCTTTCCTATAGAACTTCTTCATCTACATTGCTGATATTTCTCTGATAGAAACTTCTCTAGGAATTCCTTGGACTTTCCTTGGGTTTCCTTCTTCATCCATGAAAGTGAATGCCTTGTTACGACAGTCTAAGATGACATGGTGTTGGTCCAACCAATCCATCCCAATTAGACAGTCATAGGAACCCAAAGGTATGATGTTCAATTCATCCCTTGTGCTCATTCCATTCATGTCCACTGGATAGGACTGAACCAACTCAACAACCCTTCTCTTGGATCATGTATCTAGCTACACTAACCAAGATTTTCCATGATTTCTTCTTGGTAAATGAAAACTTTCCACCATTCTAGGATCTATGTAACTATGACTAGCTCCTGAATCAATTAAAATAATAATGAGTTGGTTGTTGATCATACCTTCCACTTCAATCATATGTGACTAATATTATGCTTGCTTGTTGTCCAGGGCTGCATAGATCCTTGGTACACTTTTTCCCATGTCCTCCATTGTTTATGCCTGTTGAACATTTTGGAAATCCCTCACTTTGTCATATATGTGGGGGCAATCTATGTACCTATGATTTCCTTTACAACCCCAACATTCCATAAGTGGTTGTCTTGGCATTTTCCCACCTACTTTAGCCTTCCTAGGATCTCTAAAACCTGGTTGTCCTTGAGGGCTATTCCTGAAAAATGGTGGTTTGTTTCCCTTTTTCCTCTGCTCCCTCTTAAACTTCTTCTTGTCTTCCCAAGATTTTTGGAAAGTAGGCTTTTCTTTTTGTTGATCATATAAGCATTTTTCTCTCCTTATAGTTTCTTCCATAGTTTACGATTCATCATACTGGATCTTGTCACTGATGGAAGATGGCAGCCCACTCAGATACCTTTGAATCTTAATTGTCTCATCCTCGATGAAGGAACATATTTCAACAACTCCAAGAATATTCTTTCACACTCATCAATGGACATACTTCCCAGCTGGACTTCGAAGAACTCTTTCATTTTATTGTCATAATACCTCTTAGTTAAGTACTTCTTTTCAAAATGTCTCTTGAATTCCCTCCATGTAACATTCTTCTCTCTGACGTGTTGTACTTGCACAATATGCTCCCACCATATGGATGTCTTTCCTTTAAGTTGGTAAAAGGCAATTTTTCCCTCTGCATGAGAAGAATAGTTCTGCAGTTGGAAATATTTCCTCATGCCCAACAACCATGTCTCATCATCTTCATATTTCTTGTGTTCTTTGTCAAAAGTAGGAGGCTTAATCTTGTTCGTTTCTCCATTCATTTCATCCACTCCATATCTCCTATTCTTTTTGGTAGGAGATGGGCTTGAACTATTGTGTGCCCTCTTATTGGAATGTTTTGGGGAGTGACGATAATGCCTGGTAACGCTTCTTGATCTTCCTTTCTTCTCAGGAGTCCCGCGACTCCCTATTTTTCTTGAGCCACTCTCTTTATCCAACTTCTTTTTGATTTTTTCCAAGATCTATATCAAATTTAAGTTGAATTCTCCCTGTTTATCCCTGGCTTTCATGAGCTTTATGTTATCTGCTCGGTGAGTCTGGGCATATTTCTACAATCTTTCAATTATTTTCATCATGTCTCCTCCCTTATCTATCTCTTCTCCATGCCCATTGGACTTTGATCCTTCAACTCCCAAATGGACATCCATTCCTTTAGCTTCATTCTCTGAACTGAAAACATTCAGTGCCTTCTCCATTCTCTGCACTCTGTGTCAATTTGATTCAGTTTTGACAGTCGTTAACTCTGCAAACACAATGTGAAGTCAATCAAAATTTGTCAGGCCATCAGTCCTTAACAATTCCACAGTATTCATAAACCAATCTGATTCAAAGAAAAAAATTAGATTCCATTTTCTTTCTGAGCTCTGCTCTGTTCTGCAATAATTTTCGGACACTAGTCCCTTTCTCTTAGCACCCAAGCCATCCGACCATGGTTTGTGGCCAAGTGCTAGGTCAATAGGCGTTTATTTGGGACTTTGGGCCTCCAGCTTTGGAAGCTTTCAAATCACATCACCACAATCCCCTCGGAGTTTTGGATTACCAAACTCACGAAGTAGGGTGGATCACCTATCCATGTCTACCCAGCATCCAACGACTGGCACTCACTATGAAACCTTAGGCATCTGAGTTCTGAGACTTCAAAGCTTCAGGACTTCAAGACTTAAAAGGATTTCACATCTGCACCTCCCAGCACCCTGAACCATTAATCTATTAACACTTCCATGTCACCTTTGGTGACATCATTATGTCATGTCACTTCGGTGTTACGAAACTTCAGAAGGTTCTTCCTTTTGTTCCTTATGAACCATCCTTCCGGAGTGTCAAGTCTCTAGACTTCACAACCGGTGGTGCACATCCACTGGGACCCACGACTTCTATGCTTGGACTAAGATGTTGAATAGTCACATCACTTAACACTTTTCAAATTGCAGGGGCATGCATCCACAGTTTGTAGTAACCCATCTTTCATCCCACAATTCTTCTGACATTGACACATAACCTCTCGGTGAAACCGTGATTTGGATTGCGGGACTGCCTTGGAGAATTAACTCACATGCAACTTGGGTCCCTGCAATGGCTCCTGGTCATCGATATCGATGTATCATGACCAATGCTAGTGTGGGTCCGTCGACCTTTAACTATGTTATGTAACCTCTGGTCCCACACAGTACAGATGATGACATTCCAAGTGGGGGCACATGCCAGGTATAGGAGAGGTCCACATCACCTCTAGGTGACGTCATCATGACTCACCACTTCAGATCTTCTGGGCTTTGGAGCTTCGGGCTTAGAAAGTTATCTTTCAAGCACACACTAATTCTCCCAAACGATTTCACCCGAAGTCCACGGATTTCTGCCACGTATCCTCTCTCTCGGATCGACGGCACAGATGGACTCCGTTACTCCGCGTATTTCCAAACGATCTCGCGACTAACTGCCTCGCAACTTTTCTAGATCTAACGGTTTGGGGCGACTCTATTTCCTCCTAAAGAAATCATATTCATTAACTAGTTAAACCTTGAGAGTTTCTCCCCCTTTGAATATTTCTTCCCGCTATCTCTCCTGAGCATCATTTCTCGAACCCCTTTCTCCTTAGAGGGTTGCTTCGACACTTAGTCAACTTTTGGATCTATGCACTCCTTACACCTAGAGACTCTCTTAACCTCGAATTTTGTCCCTTTCGACAATAATTCACTCTGAAATCTTTGTCTTTTTAACCATTAACATGGCCCATCCAAGCTCAGTGTTGAAACCATGGCTCTGATACCAAATTGTAACGTCCCCAGCCACTAACAAGTTGGGCAATGCCACTTATTGGAACATACATATATATATGACATGCATTTTAATGAATCTTAAAATAATTAACACAGAGTTATTTCTACCATACATATTCAAATGGAATTGACAGTAAGTCCACATGCAACAGAACACGTGATAAATTTCAAGAAACACAGACATGCATAACATACATAATTAAGCAAAGAAATGATACTTATCTTTTAACTGGAGTAAAACCACCAACTGCATCCAGACCTTCCATGAACCTCCCAGCCTTAGACCACACTACTCATCACGCTCAGTAGTGGGTCACCCCTGAGCTGGGACTAAACTCCATCAGGCAAGGGAATTCTAGGCTTGGCAAGGACAACAAGGAAGTTGCACAAAAAAACAGGAAGGATATTTTATCCCTGGATCCACTTACGCCCAAAACCCACAGACCCTCATTCCCCACATGCTTGCTCCACCCTAGGAAGGCACACCTTCACTAATACAATTCTATCAGATAGTACACCTCCCTTACCTTGGGCTTCAACAACATGCTGGACAAGAAGTCTCAAAGTATTGTAGCTGCTACGGGACTCCCTTCTAGGAGAACTCACTTCCCAGCAAACTCTCTCACATGGGAGAGTTTCTCATAGGTTTGACAACCTGCTTCTTTAATTCATGTCCTAAGCAATACTCCAATAGCATTCAACTAACATACGGGTGACGAAAGCAACAGGAAACGGTTATGGAAACTGAAAATGGCAACAACCTAACGCTAAGACACAACACGGCTCACGCGAATACAAATGTGTCTAGCTTCACCGGAGACACACGAAACAACTCAAGTATGATTGCAGGATTCCAAAGGTGTGTACTAGGTATAGTGGTGATGATGATGGAGAACTTGTTCAATGCATGAATCCTTGGTTAATCGGGAAGGTGACAGACCTCCAGAGAAACGTAAAGGGTCATGAGGAAACTCAAAAATGGTCTAGACAAAAGGATGGGAAGCAATGCATGAATGGGAATCCCACCCCCAATGAACTAGCTTCCTCAGTTATAAACTACATGTGCCCAGGTTGACACATGTCTTCTTGAAGTCGCATAAGTTCCACTTAGCACTTGTTCCCTTTTTCCCAGGAACTTAGGACAACACGACTTAATTCAACCATAGCCTTTGGGAAATAATAATAAAATATTATTCTCTTAGAGGTAATCCCTTCTATCTGAGCTCGTAGGCCTAGACACATATCCCCCCTCCCTTACCCTACCCAGTGGAGCTTATTCCCCCATAACTCTTCTTCATGGTTGGTCTACACGTAGCAGTGTAATTTTATTAATGATGTGAGTACTTACATATACAAAATCAGGCTCATTGGCCTTGGCATTTGGCTCACCAGCCTAATAATCACATAAATCTCTTAGCTTATAACCACTCAACTCACCAACCTATAAACATAATTACAATTCAGTAGGGGCTCGACCTTGGGGTATTACACAAATTGTGTTCCTGAGGTTTTTTACTGCAAGGAATTGGTTTCCTGGTGTGCTAAGAAATATATACCAAGTAAGCAGATTATTCAACTTCAAGACCATTCTCATGTCTCTCTTTCACCTCAAGTGTTTCGTAAAATACTAAAACTCCCAGAGCCAACACGCACTTTCAAAGGTGAAGATTGCAGGGACTTATTAAAAAAGCATGAAAATGGCCTGGACCTCTGGCCTGAATTCTTAGAGAATCCTGCAGCCATCCCTGAAGATATTACCAGGTTGCAGGTCAACTCGTTCAAAAACCCCTTTCAGGAAATTGCTTGGTTATTCGCGAGTGTGATCGACCAAGAAAATACCGCTAGTATTTCTCGTATAATTCTTTATAGATTATATTTTACTGTTAAGGAGCAATCCATTTTTGATTGGGGAAAATCTATTTCCATTGAAATCTATTTCTAATTGTCACAATACAAAAAAGATAAGAATTTTTTATGGCCTCTTATTTGTTATTCACGATAGCACATTTTTGTCAATTTCCTAAATTGTATATCTGGAAGAAGGTGAATTGTGAATTTGACCCAGTGACCTTTTGGTACCAAGCGTTGTGGAGGCACAAAGATTCCTTGCATTTTTACGAAGTTTTCAATGACTCTCTTAGTTTTTAAAGGATTTTTTTTGGAAAAGATACCCCCAGAATATCCTCCTAGACAAGTAAATTTCTGGATAAAAATGGGATGTTGGAGCAAATGGAAAATTACAATGTTATCGATATTTTTGGTGCTAAGGAAAATCCTTCCTTCCTTCCATGCAATATATATGATATAATGTTTATTAAATATGTGGAAAGGCAATATAATTTCTAGCTACACTTTTTTCATGAGAAACGAAAAATGTAATTCATAGCCTTGCCTTGGAAAACTGGGGACTTTGTATTAAAAAATATGAACAAAATCAATGAATTTGTAAACCACTTCCACAATATCAATCTCAAGTATGTTGAAAGGATAAAAGGTTTTGACACAAATGGAATTTTTGTGGAACATATGTTAGTAGTGGTATTTAGCAATTCATTTATCCATATTGTTCTGGGAGAAGAAGAAGATAATAACTTGGGCGCTCCTACTCTCAATGTTGGTGACTTGGAGACAATACTCAATACCAATCAATTTTACAAACAGAAAGGAAAGGGTCCCAGCTAGAAGAGTTCCCAGTCCCAAACTGTTACTCCTAAGACTACAACTTCTTGGAGCAATGCTCCAGCATCCCACCAGTCTAGAAAAGTGATCAACAGTAGTTCAGGCGGAGGATGGGACAAGAACCCCCCTCTGGAAAAAATTGAAAGCTCAAATAAACTTCCTTTAAGGAAGAAGAGGAAGAATATTGTACAAGAGGAATAAGAACATCGCGCCAAAAGTGACATCAACAGGTTCTCCCTCGAAGATATGGAGCTCAAGGATGACATCAAGAAAATGTTTCCTAACATTGATCAGCCTGGAGGCATAGCCCACCAGAATCTGTCATTGGAAATTATTGAGAATGAGACCTTCGATGAGGAAGTCATTTGTGTTTTAGAGCATTTTCTTTGACAACTAATCTAAGAAATTAATTATTGAGAAGAGTGATGTGAAGAATAAAAAATGGAAATCGTGTTCAGAGGTTAACCTAAGAAATATGTGGCATTCACATATTTCGAGAATCCATAGAGAAACCGATGATGCATTGGATGACTCCATTGATGGTCTTGAAGTGGAAAATACAAATTTAAAGGAGAGGATTAAGCAACTGGAAGAGACCTCAATGATTCTTCCACTCCTTGCCAACCCTTTGGCAATTGTTGGACCCACCGCATCCACTACTAAATTAAAATCATCCTCAAGCTTACTTACATCAGCCAGAAGTTATGTGGAGAACAAAATCAAGAAAATAATGGCATTGATCACAAAATCTTGGGAAATTTCAAAGAACATGATTTGTTTTGGCTCGAGACTGCATGCCTTTCATGAGTATTTGTAGGCTGACCTAAAAAATGAAGAAGGTTTTTACCTTGATGTTGTGGTACCCTTTGGTGTTAAAGTTTCCAACATGATAGAGCTAAGGAGAAGAGAGGAGGATCTTCCCTCTCCAAGCCAGATTAAACAGTTGAACGTGTGTTGGAGAAAAGATAAAAAAACTTGAATGATATTGTTCAAACATGCATCCAAGCCATATCAAGGAGAGAAGAATATTTAAAAGACTCACAGAGGTAGGCTTATTCGGAATCACTAATGAATTCCAAGATCCCAAGTTGATCCTCAACTCGGTGTTCCTGAAAAATCAATAGTTTGATGAACAAGTTGATATCTTTAGATGGTTGTCAATTGGAAAGTTCTATGGTATACTTGAATATAATGAGGATGACATAGATAATTGGCTAGTGAACTACTCCATGAAAAATCAGGATATTGAAGAACCATTACATGGAATTTACCTTGATCTAAGAGACTTGGAGGTCGAGTTATTCAACATTAAAATACGGCATGAAATCAACATGGCACCAATGAAAAGTTACATCGAAGAATGTTTCAAGAAACCTATTGATAAACTGACCAATGAAGGGCAAGAAGCAGTTGGGACGGTTCCTGTAACTATTGATGACAACGATAAAAGGACATCAACAAGCAAGTAAAATTAACGAGAGACCATCATAGTAAGTTTATGTTGATCATATCCTTCTTTTTCTTTATCGGGTCCTTCATCCAGTTATTCCACCTCTTTCACTAGAAAGGTTTAACCGAAGACTGATAACTCCTTTTTCTCTTCTTACCAGGTCTTGTTGATTCTTCTACCGCCCACCGTCTTCCTTATAAAATATTATTTATTGTATTTATTTTCTTTATGGTCTGTGGGAGCCCCAATCCCCATTTTTAAGACAAATGCATTTACAATTTCAAAGAATATGTAACAGACTATATATTTTTTAGAAATTTCAAGAGAACTACTTTGGGAACAATCTTGACGGTGCTTTGTAACCCTGTTTTCATAATATAAAGTATTTGAGGTTGATATATCATTATCTTTATTTGATTTTCCCATGTGTCCACTCTGTTAAAGTTCTCTTTTGCATGCAGATCATCTTCTTTTTATTTTATGTGATCAAAAATATTTATCTTAAACTATGATGGATGTGAGGAAAATTTGTTTATTTTCTTTAAATGTGTGAAGTGTGTGATTCCTGGTCCTTTCTCAGGAACTTTCTTTAAAAGAAAACAAAAAAAAAATTCCTTTTATTTTCTCACAATATTTATGCTTCGTTAATTACTACGATGAACTTATGTCAAGTCCCACATTTTGAATATATAGAAATCCCAAGAAAATATAAACAAGAGTACCACCTCTATAAAAATGCAAGGGGATTTACATCCTTGTGAGGTTGTCGTTTCGGTCCTAATGGATTCAAGATTCAACAGTTTGGCAACCATACTGGGGACTAAAATAAATTTGGAACTTGGTCTAGCATTTCTAAAAAATATATGACTTTGCCCTAGCCTGATCAGCCACCCTTAGAAATTGGATTGAACAATCAACAAAGCATCTTACATCAGTTATACAATCTGGTTATAACAATAGTTGAGACCTGAGAAGAGTTAGAAAGTTCCTACCATATCTTAGTACAAGAAGAAGAAAGAAAAACCCTCCAAAGACAGAGGAGAGAGGAACGACAAGACCGAATAAATAAAAGGCTAGATAGAGCAGCACAAGAACAAGGTCAGGATTGACGTTGGACGAATACAAGGGACCTGTAATGTCCCTTTCCAAATAGGAGCTCCAGAGAGGAGGCTAAATGGTATAAACATCCCTGTTAGACAATAGTTAGGGATAAACAAGGGTAAACTTGGTTACTATAGCTCATTCCAGTCAAAGGTGTTATAATCAGAAAGTGATATTGAGCTAAAAGTGGCTAAAAGCACTTGTAAGCCAACTTGAGCTAAAAATAGAATAGATGAGATAAAATTAGAATTCAATAGCGAATTATAGTTTCAAGCAGCTATAAGAGAAGGTTCAGTGACCTAATTCATCATATGCATGTTTTGACTTGTCATTGAGGAGAGAGGTGCATCTCAGGAGAGAGGCGCATCTCAGGAGAGAGGCACATCTCAAGAGAGAGGTGCATCTCAGGAGAGAGGCACATCTCAGGAGAGATGCTTTAGTGGATTCTAGGAGGAATACACCAGTGGTTGATTTCAGTGTTGGAAGACACACCCTAGTCATCGAGGAGATCACATGGGTCTTCCATCAATCTTCAACAACAATTCAACAAGATTAAGTAGTAGGGGCACACTTGTTGAGGGAGAGGGCACAACTTCTAAGGAGGTTCAGTGGATCGACTTGTCCCATTCAGGGAGAGTTCAAAGATTCCCCTCTGACTCAATTGAGAGGAAGGTTGAGAACATCTTTTTCCTGGTTCCTCTTCAAGTTCCGGTGGAGGAATCATCTGGGGTGCATTTTCAAGACATTGGGAGTGCAGCACTTGGGGAGGACACATTCAAGGTTCCCAAGCAATCATCAGATCAGATCCAGGGAAACCCTTCTGACCCATTTCATAGTAGGTCGGGGCGATCGGTTTGAGACACTTACTAGCCAATTCTGATGGTGGAATCACTAGGGCACAATTTTCCAGTAGTAGAGGTGCGCATTCCCACAGGGGGATCCATCTGGGGTCCAGAGACACTGGTAGAGGTCCATACAGTCATTGGGACTGAGAGGTAGAGAAAGGTGCATTATTTGGGACAGTTTCTAGGCTATTTTGAGAGGTTTAGCCACCAGGGCGAACTTTCTAGACTTGCATCAGTCATCGTATGAGCTACCATAGCCTACTGTAGATCTTCATCTCATCCATTCCATTCCACAACATCCTTCTAGTATCAGGTATTATTGTTTTAGTTTCTATTGTATTCCGGCTAAGATCCTTTTGTCATTTGATCTAGCTGAGTGATTTATTTTACTCAGTCACATTCGGCATTGTACTCACAGAGATATCATAATATAATATTTGCAGTCTTTTGTTTCATTTACTATATATATGATCATTTATATGTTGTAACAATGAATTATCTATAGTAGACATATCATATTAGCAGTATTTCCCAGACTAGCCAAGTCAGGAACTTTACAGTGGTATCAAAGCTTTAGTCCTGCTAGCATGTGACTAAAGACGATGAGTGCAACAGAGGACCCAGAGGGTCGTGATCACGTAGGTGAAGAATGTGTTACTTACAACAGATGCAAGGAGAGAAGACCTAGACCTGATTTTCCCCTTTTCCCTCTCAGCTCAAAAGAAGAGGAAGAGGCACACAAAGAAGCAAAGAGAAGGTTAGAGAATGAGGCTGAGCATGAAGCTGAGAGGATGTTAGGAGACAGTTATGAGATACCAAAGGGTAGTGTTAATGCCCCAATGTAACCAAAGACAACCTTCATGCAGGTACTCAACAATTTGGTAGTCAATCAGTAGGCCATGACTCAGTTCTTGGCACAGATGGTTGATAGATTGGCTATAGTGGGCACCTCAGACACACAATACCCACATGCAGCATAAGGGAACTTGGGGGCAGGAAGTAGACCTAAAATGCCTACTCGCACATATACCTCTTCAAGTAGGATTCCCAGGAAATTGTCTCCCAGTTTCTATAGGGCACCCTCAGCAGCATCACAACAGTTGATAGCATATAGGTCGCCCACTCAGGCGGAGGACATTGCAGAGTACAGGAGGGAGTATGCAACATTAGATCATGATTTCCATTAGGACATGACCCTAGTCGAGTATTGTGGACTCAAACTCAGGAACAACCCCAAAGTGCCTCAGAGAGGAGGACAGTAGCAACAACATGGACATAACATTGATTTCATCTAGAAATTTGGTAGACTCACTATACCTTCTTTTGATGGATCGTCCAAATGGACAGCCAAAGCTTGGGTGAAAAATCTAGACACATACTACAAGATCAACCAAATGACCGAGACATAAGCCATCAACTTCACTACCCTACACTTGGAGGGTGAGGCACACAAGTGGTGGCATCATGGATTGGTGACATTGGGACACAGTCACATCACCTCTTACAGGGATTTCATAGAGAGACTCATGGATAGGTTTGATGGGAGGGATCTAGAGATCCATTTCAGGGATCTATCCCATTTGAGACAAACTGGCACAACAGAGGCATTCATCAAAAAGTTTCAGCAGGTGGTTGTGGCAGTGACAGATATATCTTAGCCCAAGCTCATCATGTTATTCATGGAGGGGATCACAGAACCCTTGAGAGGATGGGTGAAGGAATACTGGCCTCACACCTTGCAGAATGTCATCTTACGCACTTGAGATTTGGCAGACTCAGCATCGAAGAATAAACCTTTTTCCAAAACCTTCATACCACAGAGGGACTGAGACAGGAAGTCATTCTAGAGAGAATGGAAGGGAAAGGAGAAACTAGATGATGAGATGAGGAGAGAGCTTATGAGGAAGAATCTTTGCTTCACCTACAAGGACCCTTGGGTCCCAGGCCATAGATGCATGGGAAAGGGAGAGATTCATTATATTGATGTGGAAATAGATAGTGTGGACAGTGAGGAGGAGGAGGAGCATGATAGTGGATCCACTAGCTCAGAGGAGGAGCTAGCACATGCAGAGGGGCATCCTCCCCATAGACCATCGACACTAGCAAGGACCCACCCACCGGTAGTTCCACAGCCTCCCGAGCAGGCTAACAAATAGAAACTAGCAAAGGGAGGAGTCATAGCGACCCTTTCTGGTGTTCCCAGGTATGATACCCTCCATATCAGAGGAACTATTCAGGGAAAACAGGAAATCACCCTGATAGATGGTGGGGCCACCCACAACTTCATTGATGCTTCATTAGTATCGAGATGGGTACTTCGGACAGAGGATTTTGAGGGGTTTGATGTTTCAGTAGTAGATCTCCATACAATGGAGTGTCTAGACATAGTTCTAGACTTGGAGATCAAGTTAGGAGACTACATAGTGAGAGACACATTTTATACGATTGACCTATCTGACATAGATGTGGTATTGGGATTTCAGTGGATGATCACTGTCACATACCCACTAAGGAAAACAAAAATTTTCGTCGAATTCTTGAGGATCAGAATCCCCAAAATACCTATGGGGGTCTTAGCATAGGATAGTTCCTTCCTTGTCCATCTCCATGTGATCGTGGGTCACGACCATAGGCTGAACAAGTATGGCGTTCTTTCTCTCTTCGCGACTCAGCACTACCAGAGCGTCGAGTCTTTCAAATTTGCAAATCCCAATACGGTGAAACGTCGAACCTCGACGGGGCTAGCGAGTGGCAGGTTTCCCCCTTGGGGTCTTGTCCACATGACCCTGTCCCGTGTCTACATGCTTAAGCCATCCAAGCACTTATCAACTTTTCACGATTCGGGGAATGCGATGCATGACTTCCCTTTGACAATTTTTGCTACTCGCAACCTCACAGGTTGTAGCGTCGAGCTCTCGTGCTCTTCTTCTCTGAAATCCGAAGACGCGAAATTCAACAATGGTTGACTTCCTCTTCACACTTCTCACAACTCACAACCTCACGAGTTGGAGCATTGAGCCTTCATGCTCCTATCTCGTGAATCCCCGAGACACGAAATTCAGCAATGGTTGACTTCCTTTCTGGGCGACACGTGCCCACCTGTCAATCACACGGGCCCCACCTGATGGATGTGCCACATGTTCTCATGAGCCTCGTCTCTCGGCACTTCATGACTTCTATGGTCAAAAGTGACCCCTCCCAACCTCCGAACCCCCGAACTCTCAATATATGATATCACCATGGAGTTCTGATCCAACGGTCCTCCCGTTCCTGGATCCCACGGTTCAGAGTTTTGTCCTCACCACTTCACACTTCGTGACTTCGTGAGTTGGAGCACCCAACTCTTGCGCTCTCTTCTTGTGAAACCCCGAGAAGCGATATTTATTTTCCCTCTCGCATTCTCGCTACTCATGACTTCGCAAGTCAAAGGGTTGAGCTCTCATGTTCTAATCCCACGAATCCCCGAGTTCGTGAGATCCCTTGATCTCTGCCACCTGTCCTCCTCGGATGGACGGTCTTGATCCTCTCATGACTTCACCGCTCGTGAAGTCGAAAGGCTTCCCTCTATGACTCCCGATGTATGAATCCCTGATATGGGTGATCTCGCGACACACATCCTCTCTGAGACGAACGACTCAGATTTCCTCAGGAATTTGCTACTTGCGAAGTCAAGATGCTCACCTCTGTGAGTCCTGGTGCCCGAATCTCCAAAATGGATGATTCCTCGACACACATCCTCCCGCAGATGGACGACTCATATTCTTTTGTAGTTTCACGATTTCTGATGTGGAGTGCCCGGACTCCCGAACTTCCGAACACCGATATCTCGATACAACCCCTTCGGGACTTCAAGAGGATCATTCTTCCTCGTACCGGGTTACTAAGGCTTGCGCTTTCGAATCCTTTTCCAGATTCTTGGTGAGATTTCTAAGAAGGTTGTCTCTATAGGGAGATCTATCCAGGGTATTACCTGAGGATGAATAAGGACATAGATTTCCCAAACGCAGACTTGAAGTCTGAATTAGATCGGTATGCATATAAATAACGATTTATAAAACATAATCCATACGTAGTCTTTCCATTATAAGCATGCAATCACCATTTCTGAATCAAAACACTACACAAGCAGTCTTATACTCAAACCACTCATAAAACTGCACAGACTGTGAGCATACATGTTAGCATATAAATTTCAAGATGCAAGATGTAAAACACTTATCAGAAATAACACCAGATGTGAATGCAACTGCTGAGAGGGGTGCTCGTTTCCACCCAACCGTAGGCTCAGCGATTATGATAGGATTTACCACTAGCCACCCCCGAGCTGAGACCGCGATGCTGCGAGACTGCATCTCTATTTTATAGTGACCGAGAATGAGGGTTACTCTCCCACTTCTCTGCTATCACTCACTCTGTATTTTCCAGAGTTCTCCTCCTCCCCTCGCGTCTTCCCCCTTCTCGCTTCTCCCTCACACCTTTTTCCTCTTGCAAGGTTGTGTGTGGCACGATTTCCCTTTCACTGGTCAAGCCTAACAGCTCTAAGGATGGGCGGTTCACCCCCCCCTTATCCCTCATTACTCATGAGGAGCCATTTACCTACCAATCCTAGCGAGTCATTTAATTCGGGGCTAGCGAGCCGCTCTTGGTTTCTTCGGGCCAATGAAGTCCAAATACTGTCTTGGTTTCGGTGGAAGTTAACGCCACCTTTCTAGGTGCCTTCCACCACCTTTCTTCAGCCATCGTGGTCTCTTTTTCAGCATATCCCCTCTCAGATATATATATATATATATATATATATATATATATATATATATATATATATATATATATATATATATATATATATATATATATATTCATAATATTATTCACATTCATCGACCTTTTTCACAAGGTCCATTCACATCACACATTCACATTTTTTAGTTTGCCACAATTTTTGGCCACTATAGTTATTTTTACAAACTGGGGGAAACAGGGTGTTACAATTCCCTCCCCCTTAAAGGAACATCATCCTCGATGTTCTTATCTATCAACATGAATGCATGTATAGAAGTAAACAAAATCAGATATGTCTATCTCATGGCATCCTCCATTTCCCATGTAGCCTCATCTGGGCCAAAATGTCTCCACTGCACCTTGACCTGTGCAATGGTTCGGTTCCAGAGAGGGGTTTCCTTTCTGTCTAGTATGCACTGAGGTTCTGGTAGAAATTCTCCCTCTGGTTCCACTTGAATCACAGACCAATCAATTATATGGTTAGCATCATGTACATATTTCTTCAATAATGAGACATGGAAAACATTATGTGCTTTGACTGTGGGAGGAAGTGCTAGCCTATAGGCTATAGGTCCCACACTATCTAGAACCTCAAAGGGTCCACAATACCGAGGTGCCAACTTGGCACAAGCTCCCATTTTCAGGGAACTCTTCCTGGGCCTAACTTTGAGATATACATGGTCTCCCATCTTGAACTCTCCTAGAGTTCTCTTTTGGTCGGCATAACTTTTCTGTTGGTTCTGAGCAACCTTCAAGTTTTGTTTTATCTGAGTCACCTATTGTTCCATTTATTTCAACATGTCGAGTCCAAAAGAAATCTTGTTTACGAGATTACTCCAGTTGACTGGAGTTTTACAGGGTCTACCATATAGGACTTCGAAGGGACTCATCTTTAAGGATGCTTGGTATCCGTTGTTGTAGGTGAATTCTACCAGTGGCAGGTAGTCTTCCCACTTCTTGGGTTGATGCATTACATGCATCCTTAACATATCTTCTAGTATTTGATTCACTCTTTCTGTCTGTCTGTCGGTTTGAGGGTGGTAGGCGGTGCTAAACAACAACTTGGTCTCTAAACTAGCCATCAGTGATTTCCAAAAGTTGGAAGTAAATTTTGTGTCTCTGTCAGACATGATCTCTTTCGGCATACCATGCAGTATGAATATCTCTTTCATGAATACCTAGGCGATATCGATTGCCTTGTAGGTCAACTTGATGGGGATGAAGTGAGAAGACTTGCTCAATTTATCCACCACCACCATAATGGTGTCATTCTATTTGGTTGAGGTTGGTAATCCAGTGATGAAATCCATGGAGATGGTTTCCCATTTCCATTCTGGGATTGGTAAAGGTTGCAATAATCATGTTGGGTGTCGATGTTCTGCCTTAACCTGTTGGTGCTCTATGCATTTGGCTAAGTACTCAACTATGTCTTTCTTCAATCCAGGCCAATAAAATTGTTTTCTGGTGGCAGTGATCATTTTATGGTATCTTGGATGAACCGAATAGGGTATTTTATGTAGTTCATCCATAATGAACCTCTTCAAGTCGTCATAATCTGGAATATAAAATCTGCTTCTGTAAGTGAGCAGACCTCCTTTGGTCTTTTGGTAGCCTTCATATTTTACTCCAGCGGGTTCTTGTTGTAGGTACATGGTCACGGTCTGGATGAAGGGATCTGTTTCTTGTGCATTTCTGATTCTTTCCTTGACATCTGTGTCGAAGGTGCTCACCGCTGCCAGGTGAATTATTTTCATACTTTTGCTGAGGGCATCGGCCACCCTATTTTCCTTTCCTTTAATATGTTTGATTTCAAAATAAAACTCGCTAAGGAGGGCCATCCACCTAGCTTGTCCAGCATTGAGCTTTGGTTGATCAAACAGGTATCGCAATCCACAGTGATTTGTCATAAGTACAATTTTTTTTCCCATGAGGTAATGCCTCCACATTTTCAAGGCATGCACTATGGCAGCCAGTTCTAGATCATGGGTCACATAGTTGACTTCATGCTCGTTCAATTTTTGGGATTCATAGCAGATCACACTTCCTTTCTGCATAAGGAATCCTCTGAGCCCTTCCTTACAAGCATCTGTGCACACGAGGAAGTCAACTTCTGGGTCGGCGATTTTCAGCATGGGTGCATGGGTCAGTAGATGTTTCAGGGTTTGAAATATTTCGTCACATTTCTGTGTCCACATGAATTTTGTCCCCTTCTTCTGGAGGGCAGTGATTGGACAACCAATCTTGGAGAATCCTTTTATAAATATCCTATAGTATCCTGCTAATCCCATAAAGGATCTGATATCCGAAACATCCTTTGGGGTAGGCCATTCCATGATAGACCTGATTTTGTCAGGGTCTACCGCTACTCCTTCTTTGGAGAGAACATGGACTAAGTAATGTATTTCTTTCTGGAAGAATTCACATTTGTTGAATTTGGCATAGAGTTGATGTTCTCTTATCACTTGCAATACAAGTCTAAGATGCTCTTCATGCTCTTTTCTGTTCTTGGAGTAAATTAATATATCGTCAATAAAAACAAGCACAAATTTGTCTAGGAACTTGTTGAGTACATTGTTCATCAAGAACATAAAAGTGGCAGGAGCATTGGTCAACCCAAACGGCACTACCACGAACTCATAGTGACCATACCTCATCCGGAAGGCAGTTTTATGGATGTCTTGACCCTTGATTTGGACTTGTTGGTATCCCGACCTCAAATCAATCTTTGAGAAAATAGATGCACCCCCCAATTGATCGAACATGTCATCGATCCTGAGCAAGGGGTACTTGTTCTTTATGGTTACCTTATTGAGTTGCCTATAATCTATACACAGTCTAAGGGTACCGTCCTTCTTTTTCATGAACAGGACTGGTGCTCCCCATGGAGACACGTTGGGCCGAATATAGCCCTTATCCATCATTTCTTTTAATTGCAACTTGAGTTCAACTAACTCAGGTGTGCTCATCCGATAGGGTGTCCTAGACACCAGCACCGCTCCCGGTGTAAGTTCTATCGAGAAGTCTATGTCCCTTCTCGGAGGTAAACCCGATACCTCTTCCGGAAACACATCTTTGTATTCTCTCAGCATAGGGTGATCGTCAGGGATTGGTTTGTCACCTTCGATTGTTTCCAACACCTGTATTACATATAGGGGACATCCCTTTCAGCAATACTTTCTCATTTGCAGAGCTGATATTTGTCTCACTGAGATAGGTTTTTGGATCCCTTGAAGGGTTATCTTTTTCCCTTCTTTACTTACACATTCTAAGGTTTTATGGTAACAATCCAATCTGGCTTTCTGGGCAGCTAGCCAATCCATACCAATCAACAGATCATACAATCCCAGGGGTAATAAGTTAAGGGTTTTTTGGGTGGGGAATTCACCCAACATTAATTGGCAGGCTGGTATGACCTCTGTTATCCTCCTTTTGGTGCCAGTCGCTAACTGTACCAACCATGGCTTGGTATGTTTTTGTGGCTGTAGTTTATACTTGTCAACAACTTTAGGGGATATATAACTCAAATTTGAACCAGGGTCAATTAAAATAGACATTAGATGGTTGGAAATCATACCTATTATTTTCACTACTGAAGCTTGGTGGTCGGCTTGGTTATTATCCAAGGCTGCATAAATTTGTGGCACACTCTTGGCCACATCATTGATGGTAGTAGCTTCTTGGATGTTATAAATCCTTTGACTATTCTGTTGTCGGTGTGGACAGTCTCTCAATAGATGTTCTTCCCCGCAACCCCAACATTTCAGAGGTTCTCTCTTTGGGTTATCAGTTTTCACTGATATGGGTCCAGAAGTTTTATTTCCGCTCAAGGAGGGAAAATTCTGCTGGTGCATACTCCGAGCTGGGAAGCTCATTCTTGGGTTCTTCTTATAGTTCTTAAATCCTGGGGATTTAATTCCCCTTTTCTGAAATCTAGAACTATTCCTCTGTTTCCATCCTTCGAGAGGTTCTGCTCGATGTCCAAACCGCTCATGACAATAGGTTGCCTTTCGAATAGTGCCTTCTAGAGTCTTTGGCTCATCAAATTCAATTATGTTTCGATAGTCCTTAGGTAGTCCATTGATGAAGCATTTCACCTTTTCCTTTTCTGCTTTTATATAGGGTACATACCTCAACAAATTGAGGAATTTGTTGACATATTCTTCTATCGTGTGTTGTCCCAGTTTGAGTTCATAAAACTCTTTAGTCTTTTCATCGAAATATTTTTCTGACAGATACTTCTTCCGGAAGTATTTCTCAAACCGTTCCCAAGACAGGTCCTCTTCGTGAACCCCTTTCACATTCTTAAGGTCTTCCAACCAAATGGAATCCTTTCCATTCAAGTTGAAGGTGGCCACTCGGGCCTTCATATTCTCTGAAAAGTCATGGACTATAAAATACTTCTTTAGTCCAAGCAGCCAAGCCTCTACTTCCTCTCCCTTCTTTATTTCACCGTCGAAGGAGGGTGGTTTGGCTTTTCTGAATTCTTTGAATTTTCGACCTTTGGAAGGATTTTGCTTCTTCTGTTTCTTTCGGGAATAGGAACTAGTTCTGCTGCTAGAAGAGCCTTTTGAATCGCCAGATTCCTTCTCAGAGGAATCACTCGGCACTGGTCCTTTACCTCTGGGGTGGAACTTTTTCGAGGTGCTCCTATCAGTGTGGCCACTGATATGACCATGTTTCTAAGTTTCAAGTTCATGATGCATTTGTCTTTGTAGATTGGATAAACTCTACAGTAAAACTGCGTTAATTTCTGTTTGCTTTTCTTGTTCTTTCATCATCCTTTCATTGTCGGCCTTACACCTCTGTAATTCGACCATGAGGCTCCCCACAGTCTCGACTAGACCTGGAGGGGTCCCTGTTGCCCTCCTTTCGTCAGACTCTTCGTCTCTATTATGGGAGCCTTCTCCCACTTCTTGGTGAGTCACCATACTAAGCATTGATAATTTCCCACAGTTGATCTTCCACTTGTGTGCAAAAGGAAAAACGTTGGTTGTTTTTCAATATTTATATTTATAGCCAGTACATAATTCATATTTTCACATGTTCACACACACCATAGGGTTTTTCATTCTTAACTTTGTCTTTTGATTAGGAAGGTTAAGACAGGGGGTTACTCCTTTTTAGGAATGTTCCGAACGGAGCTTCTGCACAACCCGTTCATGAGCCCAAGCAGGCCAAGTGTTGTAACCATGCTCTGATACCAATTTGTCACATACCCACTAAGGAAAACAAAATTTTTCATCGAATTCTCGAGGATCAGAATCCCCGAAATACCTACGGGGGTCTTAGCATAGTCTAGTTCCTTCCTTGTCCATCTCCATGTGATCGTGGGTCACGACCATAGGCTGAACAAGTATGGCATTCTTTCACTCTCCGCGACTCAGCACTATCAGAGCGTCGAGTCTTTCGACTCTGCAAACCCCGACATGACGAAACACCGAACCCCAACAGGGCTAGCGAGTGGTAAGTTTCCCCCTTGGGATATTGTCCACATGACCCTATCCCATGTCTATGCACTTAAGCCAGCCAAGCGCTTATCGACTTTTCACGATTTGGGGAAATGCGATGCATGACTTTCCTTTGACAATTTTCGCTACTCACAACCTCGCAGGTTGTAGCGTCGAGCTCTCGTTCTCTTCTTCTCCGAAATCTCGAGACGTGAAATTCAGCAATGGTTGACTTCCTCTTCTCACTTCTTACAACTTGCAACCTCACGAGTTGGAGCGTTGAGCCTTCGTGCTCCTATCTCACGAATCCTCGAGACGTGAAAGTCAACAATGGTTGACTTCCTTTCCGGGTGACGCGTGCCCACCTGTCAATCACACGGGCCCCACCTGATGGATGTGCCACGTGTTCTCACAAGCCTCGGCTCTCGGCACTTTGCAACTTATACAGTCAAAAGTAACCCCTTCCAACCTCCGAACCCCTGAACTCCTGATATACGATATCACCACGGAGTTCTGATCCAACGATCCTCCTGTTCTTTGATCCAACAGTTCAGATTTTTCTCCTTGCCACTTCACACTTCGTGACTTCATGAGTTGGAGCACCCAACTCTTGCACTCTCTTCTTGTGAAACCCCGAGAAGCGATATTTATTTTCCCTCTTACGTTCTCGCTACTCGTGACTTCGCAAGTCAAAGGGTTGAGCTCTCATGCTCTTATCCCACGAATCCTCGAGTTCACGAGATCCCTTGATCTCTTCCACATGTCCTCCTCAGATGGATAGTCCTGATCCTCTCGCGACTTCACCGCTCGTGAAGTTGAAAGGCTTCCCTCTATGACTCCCGATATCTGAATCCCCGATATGGGAAATCTCGCGACACGCGTCCGCTCTCAGACGAAAGGCTCAGATTTCCTCGGGACTTTGCTACTCGCGAAGTCAAGATGCTCATCTCTGTGAGTCCCGGTGCCCAAATCTCTGAAATGGATGATTCCTCGAAACGCGTCCTCCCACAGACAGACGGCTCAGATTCTTTCACAGTTTCATGATTTCTGATGTCGAGTGCCTGGACTCCCGAACTTCCGAAGGCCGATATCCCGATACAACCCCTTCGGGACTTCAAGAGGATCATTCTTCCTTGGATCGGGTTACTAAGGCTTGCGCTTTCGAATCCTTTTCCAGATTCTTGGTGAGCTTTCTAAGAAGGTTGTCTCTATAGGGAGATCTATCCAGGGTATTACCTGAGGATGAATAAGGACATAGATTTCCCAAACGCAGACTTGAAGTCTGAATTAGATCAGTATGCATATAAATAGGGATTTATAAAACATAAGCCATACATAGTCTTTCCATTATAAGCATGCAATCACCATTTCTGAATCAAAACACTACACAGGAAGTCTTGTACTCAAACCACTCATAAAACTGCACAAACTGTGAGCATACATGTCAGCATATAAATTTTAAGATGCAAGATGTAAAACACTTATCAGAAATAACACCAGATGTGAATGAAACTGCTGAGAGGGGTGCTCGTTTCCACCCAATCGTAGGCTCAGTGATTCCAATAGGATTTACCACTAGTCACCCCTGAGCTGAGACCACGATGCTGCGAGACTGCATCTTTGTTTTCCAGTGACCGAGAACGAGGGTTACTCTCCCCCTTCTCTGCTATCACTCATTCTGTATTTTCCAGAGTTCTCTTCCTCCCCTCGCGTCTGCCCCCTTCTCGCTTCTCCCTCACACCTTTTTCCTCTTGCGAGGTTGTGTGTGGCATGATTTCCCTCGCACTGGTCAGGCCTAACGGCTCTACAGATGGGCGTTTCACCCCCCCCAATCCCTCATTACTCATGAGGAGCCATTTACCTACCAATCTTGGTGAGTCATTTAATTCGGGGCCAGCGAGCCGCTCTTAGTTTATCTGGGCCAGTGAAGTCCAAATACGGTCTTGGTTTCGATGGAAGTTAACACCACCTTTCCAAGTGCCTTCCACCACCTTTCTTCATCCATCGTGGTCTCTTTTTCAGCATATCCCCTCTCAGCAGTCCTTATATATATATATATATATATATATATATATATATATATATATA
>ML787050.1:19754-46429 GCA_009831015.1 Picea engelmannii
CCCCCCCTCTCTCTCTCTTCCTTCTAGTGGGGAAAATCCCGCTATTACTATACTAGGTCAAGGTACAGGTAGAGCACTGACTTCCCTTAAAAGACAATCATATTCTTAAGTTGTCTCAAAACTATATAAACTGAAAGACAAGAGAGAGGAAGGAATATGAGTAGGTGTACCTTTGGTCAGGTGCCTGGTGTAGACCTCCTTTGCCTTTGTAGCTTCCTAGATTGTTGATCTCCTCCCAAAGTTGATCTGCAAGAACACTTAGGCAAATAATGCTACAAATATACAATCTCTACTTGTTACTTTCAATATTCAGATATAGACATAGATGCATTAATCAATAAAAGCATAATGACACCATGTATTGGGATATGAAATAACTCTTTTATTCAATATGAAGATTAGAAATATTGCAACCTTCTTATCGGCAAGCGTTCCACAAACTAGGTTCGGGCTCCTCTTATTGTTGCTCCAAGTGCATAATTCCCATGCTTTCCTCCCAACCATAGGCACAACCACTCCTACTAGATTTACCATTGGCCACCCCCAAGCTAGACCATGATGCTCTTAGAGATTATTTCTTTGTGCTCCACAATATTCAGGGACGAAGGTTACTCTCCTTCTCCCACAGGAATGTGGCCATTGGTTTTCTCTGATCCAAGCAAGGAGATCTTCATGAGTACTCCCTAAGTCACTCGTCAACCTCTTTTATCAGCTTGTAGCGAAACCCTGTTCGTGGCTTCTTACAGCTAGATCGAGCTTGTTTGTTAGATTTTTTCTCTCAACTTTAGAGTCGAAATCTCTTTCCCTGCTCTTCTTAGGAGAGTGTCTCCTCTACTCTGCTATCTCACAGATCTGTTTGTGTCCCCGAAATACCTCCTTTCTTGCCTCCCTCAGCAGGGTTGCGTTGGTCCGAATCCCAATTCGTGGTCAGGCCTAGAAGCTTTTCAGATGGGTACCCTACCCCATCTCCTCATTAACTCTTGAGGATGGCCTTCCAACTACCAGCCTGACTAGTAATTCATTTCAGGGTCAAAGGACTGCTGAGAAATTACACCCAGTAGGTACTAGTCTAGTGAGGGTCATCTCAACCATTATTGGTTTCCCTTCAACATCTCTCTAATAGCATGCATGGTCTATCTTGACAAACTTTCCCCCTTTAAGCAATTGTGTATGATATCCGCATTTATGGAAGAAAACTTTCATAAATACATGTATACGGAAGTAGGGTTCCATATATGCATGATTCCATATATGCGCATAAATGGAAGTCAAGATATAAATTTGATATGTGTTTCAAAACTGCTTAAAGGGGGGAAGTTTGTCAAGATAGACCAAGTTTGTCAATATATATATATATATATATCGTTACCTTCCCGATTACTTGCTCATTAAGAAACACATGATATAGTCGTGAGTGACGTGAGACTTCTATCCAACGATTCATCTGGTGATATCAATTTTTGTAAATGAGAATGGATCTTCTTCTAAAAGTAGCAACAGAGTTGGTAAGATCCAAGATAAGAAAAGTTTACCCCTTCTGCGTTGCGCTTCTTCAAAGTCCGATCTCATGCTTCTACGCTGGCTTAGTTATTCTCAGTGATTGGTTGGTAGCTCAGTTTAGTTGCAATGAATTCATAACACTTCATCTACGTCAAGTCTCTTCGGCGACGATGGGTGGTAATTAAGCTTGATTTGATTGCACGTGAATTCATAACACTTCATCTACATCAAGTCTCTCATGCTACGAAATGTTGGCAGCGTCTGGGGGATAGTGCCACAACACGAACAAGGGGGTCGTCGAAAAAATACATGCCGGACTAAGGACACTCGGGAGGGAAGATTGCTCCCGAGTTAGCCTACTCCTAATAATAAAAAATCAAAGCACGCTTATACGATATCTTTTGAAATTAACTGTGATATTCAGATGGTTGAAATTATCGATGAAAGGCACGGAATTTCAAATTCCCACTCTTTTAGTTTATTTTTTTGAGATTCCTTCAGTTTATGTTCTACTCAAATTTATCTTATGTCAACATTCAATCGATATAAGGGATTGTGTATGATAATATAAGGGCAACGTTGATATACCTATATTTGGGGGAGATACTACACCCCTACATAGAGATCCCACAATGACCTATACTCTCTCTGGTCCAAGAAACCCCTCAAATTTCCCTTCCCACACCTCTAATAACATTGGCAATTTCCTCCTTGCCTATGAGAAAACCCCACCCCAGTAGAAGTGGATATGACAATCTAATATTTGAGGAAGAAAAGTTTGATCCTTAATGTAATTATCAGTGAAATCTAGCAATATAATTATTGGTGAAATTGTTTTCAGTGCCATATAATTATTGATAAATTACAGTTATGTAATTCTAACAATTTCTAATTGTATTTCAAGCAAAATTGACATGAAAATAATATCCAAAACCTCTCTAATAAAATGAAAAAATATTAAAAACACATGTTATTATAATTTTCATCCAAAGTGAGTTTAATTGAGTTATCAATATCATGTTTACATAATCATCTACATATTATCATATTTTCTTAAAATTTCCAATACAATTTTATCATAAAATATCATCATCAATAATTAATAATTAAAAATATAATAATATTCATTTAAAAGACTTAAATTTAATTGTTTGCATTTTTTTCCCTTTATCCATTATCTACTTTATTGTTAATGTAAATTAAAACTAAAAACATAAACTATTTAAAATTTTTTTTTTTTTTACCATATTCTCTTATAGAAAAAGTTTCAAATTCAAATTTCCAAATTACATAACAATCCTAAGTGGCAAACAAAGATTAAATAATAAATATAATTATTATACACCTATTTATTTCACAAACATTAACAATTAATTACAAAATTTTATACTTTTTTACTAATAACTTTAACAGTTAATTACAAAGTAAAAAAAGTTTTTGAAAATAAACATTGAATATATATTTAGAAATAAATTTTTTAGCAGTTACCTAAAAAGGAAGGGAAAACACTAAGTACTAATACACACCTCAACATACAGACCATTTAATACTCTACATACAAGTGTTTAATGCTCCCTTAAACATAAAACGAATTAATCTTTAGTAACTTAAACTTACTCTAACAACGATCATCAACTAAGATATTTTCTTCATAGTAAGAAAAGTTGGCCTACTACCCAGATACCGTATATTTCTTTCTCAATTTCATCTTCTTAGGTTGAGAAACTGAAGTCATCCTTCCATTTTTAGCTTTGTATTTGGTATCTGTTTCTGGAAAGTCCAATAGATTTCTTGTTTCATCTGCCCCTTATCCACGAAAGGAAAATAAAGTATATTAATTTCTATTTGAACTCTTGGTAATAAGAAATTTGATGGTCTATCTGTGCATAGACCCATCACATCTACGTTTTTCGAATTGTAATAAGCCGTGTGTTCTATGTTTGATATTTGATTATACCTGTGAAATGCGTCTTGAGTAAAAAATACCTTCTTTGCTTAAAGACATTTGCCCCTCCGTTTTAAACAGATCAATTGCTGGAACATCCAGGCCGCTAGACTCAGAGTAGTCTTCTAAACTATAAAGCTGCTGGAGCAATCTCTGCGATTTCCTGGAAGCACTAACTACGGCGGCAAAATGCTCTTTTTGTGATGGCAGATTAATGTTTCCCCAGTGGTCCACATTGATCCTGGCTGAGAAAAGAAGCTTATACTCCTATTGATACAAGAAAACCATCTACTCCAGAAATCCATAAATTCCTGTCTTTATTTAAGGGATGCAGAAGAGACTCAGTAAAGTCAGAATGGATGAAAGAAATGTTGAATTGGGACTTATTTACTCATCCAGAAGCAAAAGAATTTGCTAAAAGGACTCCAGATGAAGAAAAGATTAGACTAGCTCAAAAATGGAAAGGTTGTATGGAAAAGGAAAATATTTATATATCCTTTTTCGAATGGAATAGAAGAAATCCTCAAATCCATGAATGGGAATTAGTTCCCCAGAAAGCTAGTCCTATTTGCTGCCCAGTAAATACTCTTTCTATATCTAATATAGGGAGAGAAATTAACAAGATCAAAAGATCTATGGCAAATACTTCATAAAAGAAGGATGAAAGTCTTCAAGTTAAACATCAGAAATATCATGTCTTGATTGAATTAAAAATTCAAGACTTACACTTTAGGTTGAAGACATTGATTGATACTGGATCAGATTTGAATATGCTTAATAAGCATGTTATTCCTATATCTCTTTGGGAAAAAAACCAAGCAATGGTTGTAGGGCTGGGAAATATCCCAAATGACATTTCATTTCAAATTCCAGAAGCAGTCCTCTGTTTCCAAGACTTCTACCTCAAACTAAAATTTCTTTTAGCAGATATCCTGTTGCTTGCATCCTTGGCACTCCTTTTCTTGCAACAGTCTCACCTCATGGTTCAACCATGGTGACTCTAGAAAAACCATGGTATTTCATCACCATACAGGGAGGAAAGATAATCAAGCTTCCATTTGTTTCTACACTAAGAATCTCAGATGATGTACAGTTAAATCTTAGAAAAAATGAGAAAATAAGAGAGCTGAAAGAATTTCAGGTAGAAATCAGACTTAGAGATCAATTGAAAAGAACAGATATCCAAGAAAAAATTCTTTTACTAAAAGAAGAATTTATTAACTCAGTTTGTTCAGAAAATCCTACTGCCTTTTGGAACCAGAAGAAACATGAAGTATTTCTTCCCTACAAGGAGGATTACCAAGGAAAGCCTTGCAAAAGCAGAGCCATACCAATGAATGCTGAATATCAGAAGATGTGTGCCGAAGAAATTGAGGGTTTTCTTAGAAGAGAATTGATTAGAAAATCTACTAGTCCTTGGAACTGTTATGGGTTCTATGTAAATAAACATTCAAAACAAATTAGAGGAGTTCCTAGATTAGTAGTAAACTACAAACCCCTCAACAAAGTTTTAGCAGATGACACTTATCCCATTCCAAATAAAAGCAATCTTGTTACCAGAATTGCAAGAGCAAAGATTTTTTCAAAATTTGATTTAAAATCAGGATTCTGGCAAGTGGCAATCAGTGAAAAGGATAAATTTAAAACTTCTTTTAACGTCCCCGGAGGACATTATGAATGGAATGTGATGCCTTTTGGGCATAAGAATGCACCAACAAAGTTTCAGAGGGTGATGGATGACACTCTTAAGCCATACTTTGATTGTCTTATTGTATACATTGATGATATTCTTGTGTTTTCTTCCTCTTTGGACCAACATTTTAAACATCTAAAAAAGCTTCTGCAGGTTATCAAACAAGCTGGCCTAGTCCTATCAAAGAAAAAGATTGATCTTTTCCAGACTCAAGTTAAATTCCTTGGACATACCATTGATAATGGCCAAATTACTCTGCAAACTCACGCTGTCGAATTTGCAGATAAATTTCCAGATAAGATTCTTGATAAAACACAGCTACAAAGGTTTTTGGGAAGTTTAAATTACATAAGGCATTTTTACAAAAAATGTGCACAGGATAGAAAACTTCTCAATGATAGATAGAAGAAAGAACCATGTCCATGGACAAAAGCACATACTCAATCTGTGAAGAATATCAAAGCTAAAGTCAAGAATCTTCCAATTTTGCATATCTCTGACGACAATCTTCCAAAGATTGTAGAAATTGATCCCAGTAATATTGGCTGGGGGGCAGTATTGAAGCAAGTCAGAGACAAAGGGAAAGAAGAGGTTATGCAATTTTCCTCTGGTCTGTGGCAGGTAGCTGAGAAAAATTATTCTGCTTTAGACAAAGAAATTAAAGCTGCTTTAAATGCCATACATAAATTTGAGATTTATAAAAGATTTCTTCTAAGGACTGACGCCGCAGCTATGAATAAAGTCCTTAATAAAGACCTAAAGAATCTAGGAGACTATAAATTTGCTCGATGGCAGGCCCTCTTTAGTAACTTTGATTTTTCCATAGAGCATATCAAAGGGACAAATAATTCTATTCCAGATTTTTTAAGAAGAGAACATCTACAGAATCTCTGTCTTATAATATCTGTGCAGCTACGAAATGGATTAGAACAAATAATTGATACTCCTGATTCTCTAAATTGGGAAACTTATACAGAAGATTGGGTACCCTGATGGGAGTTAAGAAGCACAAAAATTCTTTCTCAAACAACTCAAGTTTCATACTCGAGTTTAGTCCCTGAAGTCAGAGGAAGAAGGATATCAAATGTTTTGGCTCCCATAGTTAATCATGTCAACGAAAAAGCATGCCAAGCTCAACATGCTTTAACAAAGCTTTTCCATGATATTACACTAATTTGGGATATAAGAAACAATGAAGGAAATGATCAACAATATTTCTGTTTAAACAGACCCAGATTATTATCACATTGGCCTGAAAGGAATCCTAACATTATTTTCCCAGAAACAAGTCTAAATTATCATGGTTATAGAGATTTGTGGTGGCAATTTGTCCAACAAGAAGATATCCTAATCATGACTAAATTTGGAAGCGTTAACTCTGCAACTGCAGGCAGGCCACCCGTATGGATTGCTGATTGGTGGAAAGACTTTGGGGTCAATAAAGGGGCAATAAATCCTTATATCTTAAGGTCTTTTGCTTCTCTCTCTGTTGTTCGAGATCTTTTCTTTCAAGGGCCAAATGATGGAGAAATATTACGAATGTTCATCCTCAACCATTTTCAATGGGGAATCAAATCCAAAACTATTCTCCAAATAATGAATGGAATACCTTTCATAGCTCGGAAAATCTATACCAAGATTTGGGACACTTTACATTATCCTGAAAGATTTTCTAGCTTCATTGAAAATGATTAATCCTAGTTGAATTCATGTCTAAATGGACGACAGTAGTGCCATTCGGGTTCCGTGGGTTGCCTTCATTAAACTCCACTTTGTACATAATATAGTCATATAAAATAAAGAGAATCTTGGAAACTCGGAGCACTTCTCCGACTTTTGGTGAGGTTTGACCCACATTTCCAAGATACTCCATTGTCTACTTTACTTTATGTCTTATAAGGATGTCCTTTGGTCGGGGAATCTTGCATGATTACCCCATCATAACTACTATTCTAGTTTGCTTTCGGTAGATATGAAATAAAAATATGATTTGGTTAGGGATTCTTGCACGATCACCACCGCCAAATCTCAAAAGTAAAGATTTCGTGGCAGACATGTAAGGCCACTTGTCTATTCGGGTCTTGTCTTCATGATGACTCTTCTTTCACAAATTGGTATAAAGGAAGGGTGAAAGTTCATTTTTTAGACACTCCCGAATTGAGTCTAGGAAGAGTCAGTCTCTAAGCTTCCTTTCTGTGTGAAGCTTCGTGTCTTTCTGTGTGAAGAGTCTGTAAGTCGAGCGAAGAGCATCCTGCTCTGAGTCTGTAATCTGTGCATCTGGCACATATTGTAATACCCGAGTATTTTGCTCTGATTAATATAATATCAAAGTGTTCCACATGTGTTTCAATCTTTGAAGTTTTTCTGCTTGTCTCATATTATGCACACATTGTGATCTCGCTTATTTGCCTATATCTGCAACCGTTGTTCCTTGGTACTGTCTGATATAGTTCACTCATCCAGATAATAAGGTTCATTGGTAGTTTGGTGTAAATCGTCTGCCGAGCAGTGGTAGTAAATCCTGCTAAGGCAAGGAGGCTGCGAAAGGGCAGTTGTAGCTGCAGAGATTCGCTGAAAACCGGCTATAGGGTTCACATAAAAGTGCAAGAGCCCGATGGACTTCGGGTGGTGGGGCTCATAGTTCGGACATAGTAAAGCGGTTAACTCGACGATATTGGTCCTGACGGGAGTAACAGAGACTAGAAGACCAGATGGTGAGAGGAGATTGTGCATGAGACAGAGCGCAACCAATCAAGCTTCATACTCTAACAGAGGAGGCCTCTGACAAAGCTGTTTGTCTGGAGTAGTTTTAAAAATTGGTATCACAGCTTCTTTTCAATCCAGGTATGATATCAGACTCTCTTCGATCTAATATAGCTATTCGCACTTTTTTTTCTTTGTGTATAATCCTTGTGTGGAATAAAAAGAATCCAGTGCCATATCAAGAGTCTCGGGTTGTTTAAAGGCACAGTTCCACTCTTGTGACACATTCAGGCCGTATCAGTAGTCTCGGGTTGTTTAAAGGTACAGTTTCCACTACTGCGACCTTCTGAAAGATTTTCTAGTTTCTGCCTGAGCAGTCGGCCAGGAGCCTGTCTAATCTTCTTTCGGGAAGACATAAGACTAAACGCCCTGTTTTTCTGTGCAGAAATAGTAAAAATCTCATACTACTATGGATTCTAGGTCAGTATCTTTTAGAGAAGTTAGAAATGCTGAAGAAACAAGTACCTCTGGATCTGACCCTGTAAATAGTCTTGAGTCCATGTTTTCTCTTAATAGAACTCAGAGTATAAACCATGCCAGTATAGAAGAAGTCGAGACAAATCCTTAGGCTGCATGGAAATTACCTCCTATATCTCCAAGTAAAGTTTATCAAGACCTAAATATGTTCCATCTTAAAGCTGTGACTAGATTTATTGTAAAAGAATCTGTAAGTAGAATACAACAGAATAGTGATGTCAGTCAAACAATTTCCCTTATAAATCCAAAAGAAGTTCAAAAAGAAGCCAAAAAACATGGAACAAATTTCCTTCATTTTGGATGCATTAGAATTGGAATCAGTCCCCTTGTCCATAAAGGAATAGATGCCTATGTGCTATGCACAATTAGGGATCTAACTCATAACAAGTTTACTGATTCCTTGATTAGTGGGATTGTTGCCCCGCTTTCCAATGGGCCAGTTTATTTTGACTGTTATCCAAATTTCTCTGTCTACACTTTTGATGAAAATATTGCTAATATTTTAAAATTACAGATTAGAACAACTGGGTTTGATATGTGTCCTACTAGGACAAACATAGTCGTTCAAGCCAGGGGATGTTTCAGACATACAAATACCATGTTTCCAGCAGTAATACATGCCCCTAGTAAAGAATCCCAGTCAAGTACTCTAGTCATGACAGACCCCTTAAATCAAAAAATGGAACATTGTACTATAAAATGGGAAAACCTTTCTTTTCCTACTGATTGGGTCATTGATACACCAAAGGCACCTATACCCAGATCTATTACTTCTGCCCAAATAAAGGAGACATCAAGCTTTGCAGTTATTTCTTTTCCCCAAAGAAACCTTTCTAGATCTTTTTCTTGCAAACAACCCATTCCTATATCCCCTTCTGCTTCATTCTATCTACACCCCTCACTCCAAACGTTAGCCAGCCAAGTGGGAAAAGTTCCTTTTGCAATAAAATATTTTGATTGTGGAGAACTGATTACTTTATCTACTCTTTCTGCATTTGAAGATAATGAAGGAGTACAATTTGAACATACAAATCATAATCCTAGGACAAACTTGCCTCCATCATCATCTACTGCAAAAGACCAATGCCCTCATCCTCAATGTTCTAACATCCCTTTTCCCCATGACTCTCATGTTCTGGTTATCAGAGCAATTTTGAGCTGTCCCCAGAAGCAACTGCAATGGCGTTGCTTACCAACAAAAGCTGCCCGGTGCTTATTTCTCGTTTGGCATAAAGCCCCAAGCCCCCGGCCGCAGTCGTCTTTGGTCATCTTGATCTCTACGGGGCCCATGAAATCGGCCACTTCCAGAATAGAAGATCTGCATACGAGTAGGTGGTCCGAGATGTCATGCTTGCAGAGTGTATTCAAAATCGGATGAATGGAATGGCATTGAATAAACATAATGGTATTGAATGTTTCAACAATGGGCGCGCTCAAAATGACTGTTTGCCTGCGTTCATTTCATTAATGCGTTCTGTATCGTGATTGTGCTATTGAATGCAGTTGCATTGGTCAATGGAGGCGCCTGCGACAGACTATTTAAGACAACCGAAACGGAAACGGAAACAGAAACAACCCTTCCTGTGCTGGAGGGTGGTCGCAGGAACTGAGCGCGGACGTCGAGGGTGGCAACATGATGGTCATGCTTCTTGGCATCATGGATGGGCATCCTGCTAACAGAGTCTTAAAGACTCAAGACTCTGTAACAGGCTGGATATTGTTCGCCGCATGATGGTCATGCTCCATGACAATATGGATGGGCAGCCCGCTGACAGAGTCTTAAATACTCTGCAGCAGGCTGGATATTGCTCGCCGTCTTCATTCACTTTCCTTACGAGATTTTAATCCAAAATTGAAACGGTGGCCCTGTCCCGTGGAATTCTGCCAATGTTTTGTATTTGATTACTCAAATAATTATTTTAGCTTCGATTTTGCTACTCGTTTTTCTTTTGGTCTATGCCGCTTTCGCTAGCAAGAGCCTTCACGACGTAGTGGCTCAGAGAATTCCCGTGCTATTGTCCAGACCGGAGCACAGAAACTCAGGATCGGTGGTTTGGTGGGAAGTAGTCAAAGAGCACACGGTGCGGTCATGGATCACGACACGATCCCACCAGCCTCACTACATCATCGCCCGATCAGTTCTGATCTCTTCCGTAGGTTTCCTCGTCACAATATGCATTGTGTTTTGCCTAGGGTTTTCTCTTTGGGTATGGATTAAGGAAAGAGGAATCATAGTTCTTGAGAGCGATGGATTTGACTGGTTGAGGGGCATTGTTGTTGTCGTGCAGTGGATTTTCATCTTACCGGGTTGGGCGATCATCTGCTGGAGATGGCTCATGGCCGTTGTCTTCTACCCCAGACGTATGGGTTCGGAGGCTTTAAATCTCAAGTAATTTTTTCGTGTCGAAGATTTCTGGACAAGAGCCATGCTCGAGTTGCAAGAAGAATTCACGGAGAGAGGCGTAGAATCAATGAAGAGTTTAAGCTTTTTAAACTAGTACAACCACAAATTCGTGGTTGGTGAATGCTGAAAGACTGCTCGCAAAACTTGAATTGCTGGGAAAGAGAAACAGTTGAATGTGGCTGGTGAAGGCTAAAGGTTTAGGTTGGCATAGAAAATGAAACTCTCATTACTCATACGGGCAATCAGCTAGCCACCATAGTAAATTTTAAATATGATTAAGTAAAAGTAAAACAATAAACATGTAAACTGATGTCTTTATATTTATAATAGTGAGGAAGTTAGTGGTTGAAATCACAACCATTGATTTATTGGGACTAATAAAAATATTCAATCAATATTTAATCTTGTCCATACAAAACTGATTAAGCACTAAAAACCTATTAAATGTGCTTATGATCAATAAGTACAACTTTCGGCGTAATAAATTTCTGCTTATGTTTGTTCAGAAGCTCCGACTCTACAAGCTCCTGCCTGTCTTACTTGGTGTCCAGAACCTTCTTGTTCTAATGAGCAAAGCTTGCTGGTTGATTTCAGAGATGGTTTTCTCTAATCACTACATGGAGAGGATTTTAATGGGTAAGGTTTCTCATGAGTTTTTCGTGCTCTATAATCTGCACAAAAACGGTGGACTAGTAGGGCCCAGAAATCATGGCGACTTCGTCAAATACTTAGACGCTCTTATGTACATGCCGGGCGAGAATCCAGCGGGCGTGTGGATAGCCAATCTAAAATCCGTCCAGGAGATGAAGGCGCGGATGACAGAAGGAGAATTCCATGGAAAAAATTGCAAGGCACTGATTTCCTTGTTGGATAAAAAGCCCATGCAAAGGTCGACCGATACCTTTGCAATCTCTCAAAGAAAATTACGTGTCGAAAAGGATTTCAACATGGGGAATAGCTCTGCAAAGATGACTGCAATTTCACTCCTCACTTTTATCCTCGAACTCTCTGCATTCTATCAAGAATATGACAGGTTCTCTGCCGATCCTGCTACCGATACCGTGGAACACTGTATAGAGGCCTGCTGCGAGGCATGGGGAATCATGGAGCTTGTCGAAAATTCAGATTCGGAAGCTGCTCTAGTGAGCAGACAGACTATTCCAAAGTCTGAAAAAATGGCGCAAGTGGTTGGGCGTGCCTCTTCCCGTTAATAACTTTGAAGCCAGAACTTTCGAAGCTGCCAAAGAAGCTCTCCAGCGACTTACACATATAGGGATGCAAAAGGCGTGCATCAGTAGTACTGGATATGACTCCAAGGATTGGAAGGCAGTAATTGCAGGGAATAACTTGTACAAACTGAGTGAAAGCATTATAAATAGTTCGCACAACATAGAAGAAATGTTGGATGTAATAGAGAGTTGGCTGGCTGATGTAATTAGGAGTTGTATGTTTAAAGTGGGAGACATTATAGTGGATCAGTGCAGTTTGTGGGCAGAGGCGTTGATGGAGGAGAAGCTATGGGACATCTTTTACGAAGCTGGGAGGGTCAGGGGAGTAATTCAACAGTTGCGACCAGGGATCAAATTTGAAAGGTCTTTCATATATAAATTTGAAAGGATACACTCATTTTGAGTTTTAACCCGGCCCTGCCACATCGAGAAGCTAAAGTAAATTAATCGTTTCCTCTTAACAAGTTTGAATTAAATAGTTCGTCTCTTTCCTCTTAAAYATTTTGAATTAAATAGGTAGATATAAGTCTGTTATATAAGGTCCATACCTCTTTGTATAAGGTCCATACCTAGGATATAAGTCTGTTATATAAGGTCCATACCTAGGATATAAGTCTGTTATATAAGCTAACTCAAAACCTAAAGCATTAAAAGCGGATTATATTACCTCGACTTGATTGTGCAACAACTTGACATAGTTGATGATCTCGTCAGGGATAACTGTTTGCGTTTCATCATAGCAGAACAGAAGAGGCCGGTTCTCAACAATCCCACGCTATTGGCAATAAAATGTATGTATAATTACAAGAATATTTACAGAAACAACATGCCTACTTTGGATG
Source organism: Picea engelmannii (assembly GCA_009831015.1). Classification (NCBI taxonomy): domain Eukaryota; kingdom Viridiplantae; phylum Streptophyta; class Pinopsida; order Pinales; family Pinaceae; genus Picea; species Picea engelmannii. The sequence continues at coordinate 32,608 of ML787050.1, forward strand.
GAGAGCCTTCACAATTTTACCTTGCAACAGCCCGGAACCAGATCTTGTAAATAATTCATTTTCTCTCTTCTTCCCTGTAGAAAACGTCATGTAATATTAGAGCACTGTCATTACCACAGATACTTAGAAAATGAAACACTGGGCGAATTTGGACTTAGAAAATGAAACGTTCGGTGAATTTGGACTTAGAAAATGAAATGTTGGGCTAATTTGGATTTTGAAAATGAAACCCTTGGTGAATTTGGACTTAGAAAATGAAATGTTGGGCGAATTTGGATTTAGAAAATAAAACGAATTTGGTAGTTGTTATCAGTGGTTGGTTGTATGTGAGATATGGTCGAATGGAAGAAATTTAAATCTAACCATGTAAAGATATGTTAGAAAGTTATGAAGATTAAATATCATTTATTAATTTAAAAAGACTACTAAAAATATATTAACATCTTTAATGATTAATTATAAGATTAGAATTTATAATTAAAAGATGATTAAATGTGCCCATTTCAATTAAATATAAGCCTATATACTTAATTATCAACTTAACAAACTTTTTAAATACTCATTACTTTATAAATATTGTTGAATTGACATGGCCAATTTCTTTTAATTAATTTACATAGAATCAAACTAAATGTACAGTTACCATCAACATTAGCGTGGTCTTCATAATACAGTAAGAGTAAAATGAAATGTTGTCACATACTTAAACAAGGTTGCATGGCAGCTTGCCGCTATGCAGGAATGAAATGTTGTCATAATTTTTTGCTAGTATGTATTAATAGCTTTTAATTTCATCTTTTTGAAAATTGTTTATTTTTTCTATTATGAAAATTTTATTAAATTAATTGATATACTTAATCTTGGATTTTATTGATTAAATTGTTTTCTTATTTTAATGTTATTCAATTAATATAGGAGATTAAGCTCAGAAAATGAAAAGTTAACATAAAATGAAACTCCAAACTTGAATTTACTTAGAGTGGTAAATTGGTAAATATTAAATGGTTATTCTCTCCAATATGTAACAAAATTTTGATCTTTGTTAATCATTAAGAAGTGGCAATCAGCTAGCCACTATAGTAAATTTTAAATATGATCAAGTAAAAGTAAAAAAAAAAACATGTAAAATGATACCTTTATAATAGTGACGAAGTTAGTGGTTGTTGAAATCACAACCATTGATTTATTGGGACTACTAAGAATATTCCATCAATATTTAATCTTGTCCATACAAAACTGATTAAGCACTAAAAACCTATTAAATGTGCCCATTGTTAGCAAAAAAAAAAAATAGATCTAAGTTTAATATGGATCAAAGTTCCATGTATTTCATAACTTTACCTCAGGTTTTGCCTCATTTTAAACCAACCCAGATGCTCAGAAAATCAATTAGGTTTCTGACTTGGCCTGAAATTTAAGATGAAACCTGCAGAAAAAATAACTCTAGAAAAAAGATTTAGCCTAAAATCTTTATATAAACCTATATAAACCAATAGAACTCCAAACATTTGAAAAAAATAAAAATCAGTGTCTTCGTTAAGTTATCCATACTATAGTAAAACAGAGAGCAGAGATATACCGAAATCTGCAACAAATAAAATCACGAAATCATAAGTTGGATTAAACAGAAATGGTGACTAACCGGTCAGGCATGGACATGGGCTTTGAGCATCCATGGTTGACCAATGATGATTCGATTTGAAGTTGGTGTGGAGATTTTGTAGCAGAACTCAGGGCCCTTAGCAGACAAAGAGTAGACGGTACTGTATGGAGAAGAGAAGGTGGGCTATTTCGTCTGATCTCCGGAGAATTCAAACCAGTAAGTAGTAGATCAATTAATTTTGCAAGTTGGAATCAATAGTAGTATAGAGACCTTTCCAACAATGGACTCCGTTATTGTTGATTTGGCTTTTCTGTTTCTATCTATGTGTACACAGCATTCTTAACCATTTTTCCCTTAACCTTTAAAGTTTAAAGAAACATTATAAAAGTTAAATGGAAAATTTTTTAAAATTAAAATTTAATCTAAATTATATATCCCTTATCCTTTAAAGATTTAAGTTTTAGAAAAAATTATAAAAATTAAATGGAAATTTTTTCTAAATTTAGCCCATTCACGAGTTTCAGCAAACACAACCATCCAGCAGAAAATACAAAGATTTAAGTTTTAGAAAAAATTATAAAAATTAAATGGAAAAAGTTTCTAGATTAAAATTTAACCCATTCACGAGTTTCAGCAAACACAACCATCCAGCAAAAAATACAAATAGAAACATATATAGCAAAAATATGTATTTCTTTATTTATAAATTTCATTCATGGATAAAACATTTAATAATAATAAGTATTCATGACAATATACAATGAGAGGACTGAACCAAGTGGACATCCGTGGCTACCCACAAAACACACTTTCCATTTTGATAGTGTTCTATAGTTTTTTTTTTCTGGTCCTAAACTTTCGAGGTCCTAAATGACGTTCCCAGTGGATACTTGAAAGCATGTATTGGGTTGTTCGAAATCTATACTTCTCAACTAGACCTTTTCGATCGGCTATCGAGTGCCCCAAAAGTTATGTCCCCAGGAAGTTGACATATCAACTAATCACAATGGGACCCATAAACTTTTTGTCCTTTCATCTTGTGGGGTTAGGGTTTTGGATGTTTAGGGTTTTTTCATTCATGCTTTATCTACCACCATTCTAGCGAGTTCATTTCACTCTGCATTTTTATAGTTCCTGCATATTTCATTCATTAATATAAATTGAGTTTTATTATATCTTTGTGTTTTTGTCATAATTTTGTTTTTCATTTTTTCCCTCATAAATCCGAATCAGTGGTATCAAAGCGGTTTTCTCTTTATTTGTTTCTCTTTGCATGTTCCCAACAAGGTCAGAGTATAAGGAGCAGGGACTCGAACTCTTTGAGCCTCTGAAAAACCATTCTGGTCGGTTTCGACGGCCTCCCATGGAAGAAGAAAAGAGAGATGAGGGAGCAAGAGATCCTATTAAGTTGTTGCTCGAGGAATCCCTCGTGCAAAAGAGGAATGGGATGATGGATAATTTTTCCCAAATATTTCGACAACTCCCAACAATAGTAGACATGTCTTCATCAAGTGACCACTTTGTAGGTGCCACCCCTTTCAAGGTGTTGGTGCAAATTTGATCAAACCAGGGTCCTTGTTAGGTTACCAACAAAAGGTAGCAAGTAGTCTAGAGCATTGGCATTTTCATCTTCTCTGGAGAGAAGAAGTCTCACCCGAAGCACAACCAAGACAAGAAGATAGGGAAGGGTAAGGAGAATACTTAGGTAGATCTCCAGAATCGTCAAGATTCAACATAGTCTTGCGCAAGATGAACTAACAAGTAGCAGATCTGAACCCATTCATAACTAATAATAAAGACAAGAGAGTTGCGACATCATTTGCTAACAAGCTATAACATATTGATCTTATCATACATGAAGAAGTAAAGTAAAATGAAAATTCATAGACATCGACAGAGAATTACACAAAATATTTCAAAACGTTAGGTCCTTCCATATATTATCATCAAAGGGGTTTCTCGGATACAATTCAACAAATACAAGTCATTACTCTGTTACAATCTTTTCTGGCTTTGACCTCATTCCTCAGAGCTCTATCTACCATTTTCCCAAGATGGACATTAATTACAATAACATAACCTAAATGGAGTGAATGATAATCCCATCCAACCCTTTACAATCATATATGTCTGGTATATATAATCCAGTTGGCTCTTGAATTATTTCTTTCTTGTTCTTGTTGTAACCTCCTTCTTTGGGTTGGTGTTGCGTTGCCCTTCTTTCCAATCAGTTTTTGTTTCCTCCCTTTCTCTGTTTTCTAGCTCCTTTGTGGCTTGTGCAACTTGTGTTTGACCAAAATTGGGACTGTAGTCTTCCTTACACAATTTCTATTTCTAATCAACAAAACGAAGGGCCCAACAGGCTCCGACCACATTACTTGACTCGTCCTCGAGTCAAGTCCTTGGTTCTTATGTGATCTCTGGTTTTCCTTGTTGGTTTCCTTTATCCTCTGTCTCTACTTTTCTTCCATCTTCTTCTTGCACTCTTTCATTTTCCTCCTCTTCAAATGAAGGGCCCAACTCTGGGATCAATTCTAGGGCTCTCTTCCTTACTCCTTGAAAACTGACGATTTTATCCTGCCACTTCCTGGCAAGGAGTGAAGCTTCAACCACAAACTGTTGAGTCACATCCAAATCACGTCTGTAATGCATCCCTTAGGATTGGACGTGACCAGGGAGTTCCACTCTGAATCATGTATATCATATACCTGATGTGTTTGCATGTAGGTTGTCTAAATGACAGGTTGAAACTCTCGTAGCTCTTCCTTAGGTACTAACTACGCTTCAAATAGATCATTTAGCTCGTTGTCTACATATTGGATCTAGTCAAATTTTTCCTACTACTCCAGCGGGTCCATAGTGACAGCAACTTCCTCATTAAGCGACTGGATCTTTGTGCACACGTCCTCCAGAGTCTGGTTATGCTTTGCAATGATACCCATCCAATTGCTAACTTCCCGAAAGATCCTCGTGCATTATGTTGTTTGTTTGTGCAAGGCTTCTCTTGCGTTATTTCCTTCAAGAACTAATTTTTCCATTTGCTCTTGCCTCTTCCGAGGTTGTTTCTCTACTTCACACTAACTCTCCCGCAGTTGTAATTCCAGGTTCTCTGTGCAAATGGCCAACTCTGACCATGCTCCCTGGAGTAGCTCAATTTGTTGCTTGGGCTTGCCTGCTGCACTAGACTGTGGCAGTTGCGGTGTTGTTCTTCGGATCACTGGCCAGGCTTCTTCAAGATTTTCCTGGACCCTTTATAGTTTTTTCTCTGATTGGATCCTTATATATTCTTCCTGCGTTTGGCGTTCTTGCTCTTTGAAAATTTATGCTTCTCTTTCGACCTGCAGGAGCCTCTTATCTAGTTGATCAATTGATGCTCTAATCATCCCTACTAATTGTGTTGATGACCACTTAGCGATGTCAGAAGAAGAAGTAGTGGCCTCCCTGGGTACTCAGACCTATAGTGGGAGTCCACTGGTCGTTGAGTGTTTTGAAGGTGTCTTTATCTCTTCCTCCCCTGTAGATGGACCTTGCAGTGGCTACGCAAGTCTCATCCTTAATGTTGATGGAAGGAATGGTAGCACTTCTGTTTTTTCCAAGTAGAGCTGCATCAGCTCTGCGCACTGTTGTGGGTTCTGGAGTACTAGCTCCATTTACTCCTGCAATGACGTTGCACTCTATCTTGATGCAGTTTCAAGTTCCTTCTGAACCTCTAGCACTTCTGCCTCTTTCTGGACCTCAGCTATTGGGGTTCCACTTCTTTGGATAGAAACCTCAACATTGATCATTGAGGAAGTACCTTGAGGACTTGGGACTTGCGGCATTAGTACAGTTTGAATGTTCGTTGAAGGCATAGTGTCCTGAATTGGTACAAAAGGAATAATTTGTTGGCTCAGGACTTCGGGGTTTGGACCAGTGAGTTCTGGTCTATGCTCGAGTAGTTCAGGGGGGTCCAACTACATGGGATCTAGTTCAATGGTTTGGGGTTGGAGGGTTATTTCTTGAGGTGGCGACTGGGGTTGTGGGGGTGATTGTGGTTGTTCGGTGATGATGGTGGTGGATGGAGTGGTGTCAGGTTCAGGGTCATCCTAGATGTCAATGATCGTTTGGGCCGCTCAGGTCACTGCTCGAGTATGAGGGATGGTTGATGATATAGGCTATGGGTTCAAGATATTTACAGGGGAGATCCTTGTCCTGAGTTTCTTGACCAACGGGTCTCCAATGAAAGTAGCAGTTAGGATTTCATTGACATACTTACCTGTCAACATAGCTTTCTCTGGAAGTTGTGGGAACATGGGAAATGTCCTCTTCTTGCATTCCAGCGACTGAGTCTCTTCATGATCCTTCGCCGAGTCCGTATGCATTTGAGCCTCTTTCTTTTTCTCCTCTAGGCCCGAGCTCGGTCCTACCCCTACTTCTAGTCCCTTTTTCTTTAAAAGCTCTGGGGGTAAAATATAGTGCATCCCTGACTTCCGTGGGTTGTGCTTCACTCCTGGCCATGACATGACCTCCTTGTCAAAGCCCTCTTCATCCAGTTAGAACGATAACATCCGAGAGTGGAAGTCTTCTCTCTTGGCATGCCTTGTCTAGACAAAGGTGTGGTGGCAGTTCATGCTGAACGCAATGTTTCGCGTGTTCAGATTGAGAAATTATTGAGGTATTCACAACCTATGATTTGCATCAAGTAGTCGGTTATGCCATTTTGAGAACGTTGTGTTGTTGAAGGATGTGTTCTTTGAGTCTGATCTTGAGTTACAAGGCTCGAACATCTTTGCTAGTCGACCTTTATCTGACGGTGATAGAGGTCTTATTGAAGGTGGCATCCACTTCAGCATGGCGAATGCAACTAGTAGACATCCATGGGTGAAGGTGTCGCCCTTCTCCTGAGATTCCTTGCATGCTACCATGATTTCTTCCATCAAGTAGCTACACCAGTTGAATACTGTTCCATTGGCGCAAAAATATGCTATCGACAAGGCATCCAACATGCATTGACCCTTGTAATATGACTGCATTACCTTGCTAGCGATCACATAGAAAGATGTTATGATTTTCTTGGGTAGAATGGGGTGAATCTTGGTTGTGCACCCCCCTCTCTGAGTATGAAATCTTTCATACAGACTAGGTTCTCCCTTTTTCTTCCCATGTTTACTGGGACCTTGAAATCCTTTGGATACCTCTTCGTCTTGGATGGATAGGGCCGTGATTTGATGGATATCCTCTGCATGTATGGGATAATGTCTGTTGAGCCATAAACTCTTGTCATGTACATGGTTGATGAGGAACTTAGCACACCGTGCAACCTCACTAGTAGTGACAAAAATTGGAAAGTCTCGGAGATTCATGAAGGTGGAGTTGAAGAGGTTGATGAACTATGGCTTCAGCATGAATTGCATCCCTCCCACCTAATCTGGAGCCACATTCCAGAACATATCGATGTTCAATTGGGGGAAAAAGACCTGGTATGTTAGGTCAAGGTTGAGGAGTTTCACCTGCTCAACCTTTCCCTTGAGATCATCCACGATATCGACCTAGGGATCACATGGTTCATCCGGCACTGCATCTTTGGAAACTGAACTCCTGCTTCCTGTAGCTCTCAACATAGTGACTCTAGATTGTCAAAATACTTCGACAGGCTAACTATGATTCGATATCGTGACTGAGAGTTGAGGGATTGCACAGACATGACTAAAATTCATAAATTGCAAGGCATGAAGTTGTCTCTGGGAAACAATACGTCTTACAACGAGTTCACACAACCTTATACTCAGGCTTAGCTAGGAAGTTTTGTAATAATTGTTAATTCCATTCATCATTAATCCTACAGATGTAACTTGGAGCTGAGTTTTCCGACGAGACTGTTTAATGGGGGAAATCTATCGAGTGATTCTAGCATTTACTGAACCAGTTGGTCATGGACGTGGTTGAATTTAGACCTTACTGTTTGAATAGATGAGAATCTAGGCGCAAATATCGATGGCATATTCGCATATCGGGGCTTTATGGTTTAACAGAGTTCAGACGGGTTGTTGTAGCAGTCATAAAGACTATGACTGGACTGGGCGTGTGTGGCACATGGACTAGGATTGCGTTCGGATTCTCTCTCCCTCCGACCACAAAGGGGTCCCCGTCACATTTAATGACTAGCATTAATAGACTCGTAGATCTTCTGATCCTACATTGTTGAGTAAGCGGTTCTGCACCAAAGTAACACTTAGACAAAAAATGAAATACATGTCGTGGCGCAACAATGCACACTCCAACTTTATTAACTGAATTCAAATAAATTTCAAAACATTTAAATCTAACTACTACACATGCTCCTTTGGACTAGAGAAATGGTAATTTAGCTCAGTTCTGAGAAATATAGGGTTTCAGGAGAGCGTTGTTCACCCATCCTGACCGAAGAATACCATCCAGTTGCACAAGTTTGACTTCTCCAGAGGGTCGGTCACTTGCATACCATACCATACCGTACCATACCATGCCAAGGATACCATAACATACCATACCATACCATTACACCTTTTATTACATTTTTGTCATAATTTTCATCCCTTTAGGGCTTGATGTATAGATACCACACCACACTATACCATACTATACCATGCATGCCAAGTGAAGGAAAGGAAAGGCATGGAAAAGGAAAGGAACAATATCATAATCTTGTGACTCCATTTTCCCTTTCCTTTCAAAGGAACTGGTGCATTGGAGGTTGTGAACCTCTTGCATTGGGTTGTGAACCCTCCTAACCCTCAAACTAACATAACGTTTCTTATATTTGGTCGAAATCAACAAAAAGATGGTCAAAATTGTTTGCTTGAAAATATCTATCAATTTGCGAGATTAGATTTTGGTTTTGATTAATATTTCCTACTTTTATCATAAAACTTTCCTTGCTTCCCCTTAGGACATAAAAAATCTCAAACCCTCATGCTTTAAAAGTCCACTTTCTATCCTTCAAATTCAACAAGTGAATAGTGCATTCTATACCTCTCGAAAAGAGATTTCATTTGGCATCTCCATCTTGCTAATTTGGTGGTTATTTAATGATATTGTAGAAAAAAAAATCTACAGCCAAGTGGTAGTCATACAAGTTTGCATACCATACCATACCATACCATGCCAAGGATACCATACCATACCATGGAAAGGAAAGCCAAGGAAAGGCATACCATACCATACCATACCATAGAAATTCAAGGCATACCATACCATACCATACCATGCAAGGCAAGGCAAGGCAAGGCATGGCAATTCAAGGCCATGCAAGGAAAGGCAAGGCAAGGCATGGCAATTCAAGGCCATGCAAGGCAAGGCAAGTCAATGTAAGGCATGGAAAGGCAAGGTATTCCTTCACATTCATACAATAACATACCATACCATACCATGTCAAAGAGACCATAACATACCATGATACCATACATTACACCTTTAATTACATTTTTTTCATAATTTTCAGCCCTTTAGGGCTTGATGTCTAGAATATTTTAGGGTTTTCATGTGCCATATTGCATTTCAGAATACCATGGAAATCCAAGCCAAGGAAAGGCATACCATACCATACCATACCCTAGAAAGGCAAGGCATACCATGCCATACTATACCATACCATACCATGCCAAGGATACCGTACCATACCATACCATGGCAAGGCAAGGAATACCATACCATACCATACCATGCAAGGCCATAACATACCATACCATGTGAGGTTTAAGTTGAAGTTTTTTTAACTAAATTGTTATAAAGGCTAAGATACCATACCATATGATACCATACCATGCTAAGGATACCATATCTTACCATACCATGTAAGGCAAGGCAATTCATACCATACCATGGCAAGGCAAGGCATACCATACCATACCATGCATGGATTGGAAAGGCATGGAAATGATATGGAATGGCAAGGCATGTAAATGGCATAGAAAGGCTTTGAAATGGCATGGAAAGGCATGGCAATGGCATGGCAATGACATGACAATGCCATGGCTTGGGAATGGCAAAAAACAGCATGGCATGGGAAGGCATGAAAATGACATGGAAATCGCTTGGCAATGGCATGGCTTGGAAGTGGCATGAAAATGGAATGGCAATGACATGGCATGGAAATAGCATGGCATGGAAATGACATGGCATGGAAATGGCATGGCATGGAAATGACATGGCATGACATGGCGTGGCTTGGAAAGGCATGACAATGGCATGTAAAGGAATGTAAATGGAATGGAAAATCATGGAAATGACATGACAAGGAAAGGAAAGGAAAGGAAAGGAAAGGCAATGAAAGGCATGGTTGTTATAGTCCAAAATGCCTTATATGTGCATACAAGACATTGGCCCTTCCTTTTCCATACTTTTCCAAAATAGTGCTGAGGCTTCTTCTTACAAATCCTTTTTCTGGAAAGGGTATGCGCCCTACTAAACTAATATCCCACATACACATGCATGTTCCATGCTAGTTATCCCATGTACATACGCGTGATGCATGCTAGATAGCCCGTGTTTACCTCCATAAGTTGGCAAAAATATAAAATTGCACGGAATTCAACGGAGTTTACAAGATATGAAGGGTTTCCTAACCATTTTACTCATTGTAGCCCGTCCCCAAACTTAATAACCATATTTTTCTCATATAAAAAGAGGTATTGGGGTCTCATTTAGAACAACAATATAGAGAATATGAAAACTCTTCCAAAATCCCTTCCCTTTCTTAGCCCAAGTTTTGCATCCCATTCTGATTTTTAGCCTCAATTTTTCCCTCCATCCTTTCTCCTTATGCAAACCTTCCTCCTTCCCTTGGTGATAAGTTGGTTGCAATAATTTAATGTGGGATTGATGCACTTTGAGCCATGATAGAGGAGACCAGACCTAGTTCGTGGAGCGGTTTCCGTTAAAGGTTTTAATCATTTTTTTCTTGAAACTTAATAAAAGAGTTTGTCCTTGTCCCAAAATATTATGTTTGTATGATTTTATTGATTTATGCATTTATATCTATATCTAAACTTTGAAAGTGATAAGTAGAGATTTCATTTGTTGTAACATTTATTTCCTAATCTTTTGTAGGTCAGCTTTGGGAGGAGACCTGCAATCTAGGAGGCTGGAACAAGTGAAAGAGGTCTACGTCAACCGCAAGGACTAAAGGTGCACCCATTAATAGTCTTTCCTCTCTCTCATCATTTTTTTTGGATAGTTTTGGGATAGATTAAGGGTAGAGTATTCTTTTAAGTGAATTCATCACTCTACCTATACCTATACCTAGTATAGGGGTATTTTCCCCGCAATAGAATTGGCGACTCCACTGGGGATTCTCTCTAGGGTCTTAGTGGGAGATCTTGGTTTGATTTGATTTTCAATTTATTTTTGAGTTTTCTGAGTCTTCTAAGTCATTTTGGGTCTCTAGTTACCTTCCAGGTGCCTACCAACTTCCCTTGCCTAGGTTCTCTGACCAATTGTTTTATATTTTTTGAAAAATTACAGAGGTGTGCACGCCCTTCTCTCTGTACAGAATGAGTACATACATATTCTACAGTATATACAACACACATACATACATGTTCTACAGTATATACAACCCGCATGCATACACAAGTTGGTCATGACTAACATTGTTGGACACACCTACCACACTTAGAGGGCGGGGGTGAATGAGTGTGGGGATCTTTTTCCCAAAACTTCCCTTTTACACAAAACTCATTAGTTAGCATTCAAAATTTACTCATTTCTCATTGTTTTCATTAATAATCAGTTATATGTGAATACATATCAGCAACATATATCAACAATATATCACCAACAAATCATCTCCACAAGGAACACAAGATGTATGTACAATTTTTCTTTTTATTATGGACTTCAATCCAGGGGTTTTTCAGCAACAAATGAATAGAGTACAACTCTACAAGAGAACCAACTCTATATGAAAGACTCAACTTACATTCTCAGCACCAACTAAGATGACGCAACAATCCTCAATAGATATCAATCTATACCATAAACAAGAGCATCAACCATGCACCAACCTGTGCCAAACAACCTGTAATCAACCTGTACCATAAACAAGTGCATCCAACCATGTACCAAGTATATACCAATCATGTGTAACCTACTCATCAACAATGAATCATCACTATGTACCAACATCATCAACTATACACCTCATGTATGTGCCAACTCATCAACTGCTTGTCTCAACCATGACTAGTTTTGGATTAGTCAATAACCCTAACTTGAAGTAATCATAACTTTGAACCTGTAATGTATAAAGATAAAAAAATTATACACAATGTTATTTTGTGTGTTTAATCCGATTCCTCCAATTTTCACTACTTGGAACCTCTCAAAAAAGGAGTTATAGAAAAAATGGCATACCTTGTTGAATTCTGGCTTATTCTAGAGAGCGACCTTGTAGAGCATGCCCCACACAAAATGTTTGATGAAATGGTTTGAAACTATTACAAAACATACTACCAAATGTACCCTAACCAACACAATTGGTCTCACTAAATTTGGATTTGTTATGAATAAGTTATGGCATTTTTACCTGAAACACTTGATTTTGACTAGTTTCAGGACTGGCCACAAACCCTATTTTCCACGAAGTGTAACTCCCAAAATACAACGACCTACAAGATGAATTTTTAACCAAAGCTACTAGGATATGTTTGATCACTTGCATAAAAATTTGAGGATCTGAAACATTATAGAAAAAAAGTTATAGCGAAAATGGTGAGATGACCTGTAAATAACATACCTTAGAAAGCATCATGAAAAGAATTTATCCTTCCTTCAATTCCGGCCCTCTTTTCTTCACCTTCCTTCTGAAATTCGGCTTATATATCCTTGGTTACCTCAATCACCTATATATATTCAATATTCACAAGTGTTCCACACCAAAAATGCTCAAGAAGCTCTCACAAGAAGCTCTCCATCAATACTCCAAAAGATATTCTCACAAGAAGCTCTCCATTGATCCACAGAAAGGATGATCTACAAGAGACCATTGCTATATTATTTATACTTTCATCCTCTAGGTCACTTAACCCATTTTTAGGTCACTTAACCCATTTCTAGTTCACTTAACCTTTTTTTCCTTATTTTAGGGTTAACCACTTTCCATAAATAGAAAGTTCTCCAACACTTTATCATTTAAATATTCCTTCTTGATTTTGTCAACTTACTTTATCATTTCTTGATTTTGTCACTTCTCTTGATTATTTAAATAATCCACCTTGAATTTTTCACTTTAATTTATCATTTAAATAATATTAACCCATTTCTAGGTCACTTAACCTATTTTCCTTATTTTTAGGGTTAACAACTTTCCATAAATATTCCTTCTTGATTTTGTCACCTTACTTTATCATTTCTTGATTTTGTCACTTCTGTTTGTTATTTAAATAATCCACCTTGACTTTGTCACTTTACTTTATCATTTAAATAATGATTTCTTCTTTTAGGTCACTTTGACTTCTTTGACCTTGGGGCTTCAAGCCTTCATGTCGGGGTCCTTCATCTTCGTAAGGCCATAACTCTCAAACCATGAGGAGTTATGTGACATTCCACATACCACCAGAAATGGCATGAAAAGCACTATCCATCTAGGATAGTTTCACCAACAATTTCCTTGATCTTCATCTCATTATTCCACATACAAGCATGGATCCTCCAACCATTCTTCTAGGATAACCCAATCCACAAAGCATCTTCCCGTGAGGGATTTCACCATAAGGGGACCACTTTGGAGTTCATTCGTTTGTGCACCTTATCAATCATGATAAGACAATAATGAGAGCATGGGTCCTCCAACCATTATTCTAGGATAACTCAATCCGCAAAGCATCTTCCCGTGAGGGATTTCACCATAAGGGGACCCCTTTGGAGTTCATCCATTTGTGCACCTTATGAATCATGATAAGACAATAATGAGTCATCTATACATTTTTCCAACAATGCATCATATACCAATGAAACCACATTGATCCATGTTCATCATGTATCAATGACAACTCATTGATCCATCTTCATCTATGCATTCTCAGCAAGGACAATACATATTATATTACATCAATCTTCAATCAATCAATCCTTTGACATCAATCAATCACTTGACATCAATCAATCAAACCATTGGCATCAATGACAACATGATCCAACTATCTCCTCCTTTGGCATTGATGTCAACACCAATTACCAATTATTGATGTCAACATGTAGATA